>PVHY01002713.1:80037-121033 GCA_004024945.1 Uropsilus gracilis | reverse complement strand
TTTTTTTTTTTTTTTTGAGACTAGGTCTCGCTATTTTTGCCCGTGGAACCGCAGGCTCTTGTTGCCCGGGGTACCACAGACTCAAGCAATCCCCAGCCTCAGCTTCCCAGGTAGCTGGGATGACAGGCACGCGCCACCACGCCCAGCTGTGTTTTTTGGAACTAGGTCTCACTACGGGCCCCAGGCGGGACTCGAACCGCGATCCCTAGCCCTGGCCGCTTCATAGGCTGAAGCTTACAAGCACGAGCCACCGTGCCCGGCCGATGCATGCTATTTTAATTGCCATTGTTTTATTATCATGACACACCCTGAATTTTTTAATTATTTTCTTAACATAAATTCATTGCAAAGAAACAATGATTCAAATGATATGGATCATATTTAGCATTCACTTAGCATATAAGGTCAAATGTCCTAAAAAGATAACACTTCCACTTATTGTTTGTGTAATTATTACTTTACTTGTTTGCCCTTAATTTTGGCAGCTTTAGAATTAGCACATGAGGCCGGGAACGGTGGCTTGTGCTTGTAAGCTTCAGCCTATGAAGTGACCGGGGCTAGGGATCGCGGTTCGAGTTCCGCCTAGGGCCTGAAGCAAGACCTAGTTCCAAAAAAAATAGCTGGGCGTGGTGGTGCGCACCTGTCATCCCAGCTACCCTGGGAAGCTGAGTCTGGGGATTGCTTGAGTCTGTGGTACCCCGGGCAACGAGAGCCTGCGGTTCCACAGGCAAAAATAGCAAGACCTAGTCTCCAAAAAAAAAAAAAAAGAATTAGCACATGAATAGAAAAGAACCAAAAGCACCCACCAGCAGTGATAATGACAACCACCTTTTACTCCCTTATACAGCAGGTATGGTCTTAGCAATTGTTTCAACAGACTTACTTGTTTGTTTTTTCTTCCTCTTTTCCCACATTTAGCTCTGAATTGTCACTAGACTCAAGCCACCAGGGTAGGAGGTGACATAGATGTACGCTTGGGCTCCGTCTCTTTCCACCACCCTTTCATCCCCTGGTACTATTATATTCACTTGCAATTCTTTCATTAATGGGTAGGTGGAACTGCTTTCTGTGTAAGGCATAGGGGCCCCATTCCTGCTAATGTTCTATCTGTGATCCTGGCACCCTTATCAGGATGAGTGACATCCAGCAGGCTGGAGAAGCCTGTATATTTTGCCCCCCCTCTCCACTCCCTCTTTCCCGGCAGGATGGGATGATCATAATGATGTCCTTTGTGCAGATACATGTCCCCTAGGGCCCAGTGGTCCATGGGAACTACTTAAACACAGATTCAGAAAATGGGTTGGTGATTAAACTGTTGTCCCTTGTGTGTAGGTGGAGAGAAAGATGTGGATAGCCAGTTTGCAGGGGAAAATGAGACCATGTAGAAAGACAGCTGTTTATGAGCGTGGGAGTTGCAAAGACTTCTGGGAAGAGTGGGCTTGAGGCCAGCACTGGCCCTGCGGACCCTGTGAGAATTATCAGGGGGGACTGCCAGTAAACCAGCCTTCGAGGGTGGGGATGCATTTCCCACCCACCCTAGAAACAGGCTCCAAAGGAGCATGTGGACCAGCTTCTTCATCAAACTGCACATGAAATTTCTCCTGTGGCTTCCCTTCCACACTAACATTTGAGATCTTTGCCAATATTCTAAAAGGAATTTTGGCAAAAGAAGACTCCAACTCCCTTCATGGCCTCTGACATGTGTGTCCTGTTCATGCTGGGTGTGTGAGGTTAGAGGGATGGGTGTTGGTAGGAGGGCTGCAGGAGCATCCTTACCAGCTGCCTTATCATGTTATGACCATTATTTGTATCTTTTCTTCAGCAAAATTAGCTTCATTTACAGAAGAAGAATAGAAGGTGTAACTAAAAATACAGAAAAGATGGTTTTAAGATTTGGGGAGAATAGTATCAGGAAATAAACCCCCATTATTGAGTTGCTATCAGGTTTGTCCATCTCAGACCACAGGTCAGTAGCTTTCAGTAAGTCTTTAGCCCTTGAGCAAGAGACAGGGCATGAAAGCACTGAGGACTGAAAGCTCTGACTGCTGTTGGGACAATTCAACAGCTATCTTCCCAAGACCTCATACTCACACCTGAGGAAGAGCTGGGGTGGAGGCTGAAATGGCTGGAAGGATAGAAGGTCCAAGGGAATTTGTGATCTTACCTGTGACCCTGAAGCCCTATCCAAGAACAGAAGAGCAGCTTGTATTCATTTCCAAAGGTGGCGGTATTAAGTCAAAGGTACTTTTGCTCTTTTCTCCCTCTGCTTGTCTGGTGACCTCCTATAGCCACCATAGTTGTCTTACTATTTTCTTTAAATATCCAAGTTGGGAAGCTAGCCCTCCAAACAAGCAGAAGGAAAAAAACCAACAGTAAGACAAGGTAACTTAGCCTGGTGTAGATGAGGTTCCACCCTGATGTGGAATTTCAGCTTTTATACCCACTGGTCTGTTTCTCAGGCAGGAGTCAGTTGTTTAGGTAAGAGCGCCAGGTCCCAGCCCATGCCTGGGGAGTGCCTTCTGCCTGCACAGAGACAGCTTCCAAACAGAGGACATGGCCTTCTGAGAATTTATGATGTTTACGCTCTGTTGCTTTCTCTTCTGTTCATTCCTTACACCCTTTCTGGGCGGGAGAGATTTTGACAGATGAGGAAACTGAAAGGGAAATTGTGAAAGGCAGAGGGTGAATTTTCTTTGCAGTCTGTCTGACCTAAGATCAAGCTGAAGTGAAGTTAGTTTTGGTCTCAAATATCACAATGGTATCAGATCTCAGATATTGATCAGCCCTGTAAGCCACTCTGAGGCTCCCTCCTCCATAGTGACCTTGCTGGCCAGTTTTTTGACAGACCTTTAAAAATATTTTAAAGGGGATCTTCTGGTCACCATGATGCTGTCAGGTGAGTCAAACCATTGTCAGCAACAGTCTGTTGCAGACAGTTTTATCTCTGAACTTGATAGGAAGAGTGATGGCAGGAGATTCATGCAGAATGAGAAGGAAAAGCTTGTTAAGCACATTTGTGAAAATGTCCCTTCTGCACCAAACACAGAGAATCCCCAGGTGTTCTTCATCCATCTCATTCCATATCCAACTATGGGACTGAAAGTCATGACCCATATTGAACTCCCTCCATTTTGTCTGACACCACGCAAAGAATCAAGACAAAGTTGCTTCCTCGGCAGTGGCATCAGAGGTCATTGGGTACTGGTGTCTTCTGGATCCAAGTAATTCCTCCATGTTGAGACTGCTGAGCCCATGGGCTATTTGCACCATGATGGGCACACAAAGGAAAGAGCATTCCAAATGCATCGACTATGTGGCCCCTGGACTAAGGGGTGAAGGAGAGGGTTCCCCACAAAGAAGAGATAACATTGAGAGTCCCCAGAGTATGAGAACCAGAGGGTGTGTGGAGCACATTGCCCGGATGACATTTGCCATCTTTGAGGAGTTGCTCTCGACTAGAAGCAGTGAAGCTTGGTAAAAAGTGGATATAAAACCAAAGACTTTAAGTAACTAGGCTGTGGCCACACAAATCAATGCTGGAGCTGAGAATAGAAACTGGCCTCCTGACCTCTGGTCCCCGATTCGATCCATCATCCCTGTCACCCTGGGACTAAAATACACCCATTTCTTTAAAAACAAATGACCCCAGCACAACCCAATGAAACAAGAATTGCAACTCTAGTTGTCATAGAGACCAAATTTAGAATTCAAAATATACATTTTGCTGTCCTGTGGATTTAGGGGGGAATATTTGGGTGATAGTGGCCACCCCCCTATCCATATAAATAAAGTTTAATTCTTCTATGGCTTCAATCCTCATGTTAGTATGAAAAGTTTTAGCCTTGTGAGCTTTAGAACTTCCAGACAGGTAAATATCATTTTCTTTTACAGATGTATTTTCACTGTCTTTCCTTTTTGATAAAATGATGAGATTCTATTTTAATTCTATGGTTGTCTTCATAATATTCAAGTTTCTTCAGAAATTTAATGATTCAATCTACAATTAGTGTACTTTATAAGATTTCAAATCATTTCTAACCAGTCTGTAATTCTGTTTATCATTATAATGAATAGGCAAATGTTCTTTTTCTAGTTTGTTTCTAGGATTCTAGGATATGATTACTTTGAAAAAGTGCACTGTTCTCCAAAAGTAGCTCCTGATTAAAGTACTTTGCCTATTAAAGTTTATATAATTTCCTGCAATAGCACCAGCTGTGCCATCGGATCTATGCACCTCTTCTGTAGTAATAAGAACCCTAATTTCTTCTAGTCTCTTTCACCAAACCTTATGACTGCTTGCCATCTCCATCAAAGTTAGATGGGAAGTATCTTTGGCAAGAAAGTGGAACTTGGAGTGCTTGGATCCAATTCCCAGGAGGTCTCTAAATAGAAGAGGTTCACTATTTCCTCCCTAGACCACAACTGTGATGACTGGAGGTGTGGCAGTCAGCCAGAACTCTGAGGTCATAAGACATATCCTGATGATAGCAGAAGTGTCAACTAGACAAACCCTGTGTCCTGAAGACAGAGGAAACAGTTCAAGCATGCTCTTATTGCCTGGCTCTAGGTAGCTTTTCTGAGCAAGTCAAATACCATTTTTATTTTGCATAGACTGTTTAAGCTTTCTGACCCTATATTAGATCTGAATGTTAACTGAAGCAACAAGTAAAATGAAATATTCATTGTTGGATTATTCTACTAAGCGCTATCTTCCTGGGGCAAAGGGGGAAGAAAACATCTCTTCTATCTTTTTCATACCTTACTCCTTCCCCTCCACATCCACAGTTCCCAGCCTGGAGTTCCAGAAACCTCAATTGGGAACAGAAAGAGGAGTTCACAGCTGTCTGAGCAGGCTGAGATGACAGATGTCTTCCGAATACAGTAGCTGACCAGGCAGGAGGAGAAAGGCAGCCACCGCATCAGCTGTGAAGTCACCTGGCCCTTCTTCCTCAATTCTGGGTTCAATGAGTCAATGTCCATCACTGACTTTGAGTTTAGAACAATAGAGATTGGTTCACTTCCCACAGGTGTTGGGCAAGGCTCATAAGCCCCAGGTCTATCCCCTAGAACAGTACCACAGAGGCCCTGATGTGGCTTCACCTTACCTGTTGACCAGTTATGACCCTGACCTTCAGGATCTGATGCATCCAAGACATGTATGAGTTTCCATGGTTACATCACAAGTCACAATACAACCTGAGTGGTGGCCTGGGTTGGGGGGTGTGGAGTAGGATGTCCCTTCCATTTCACTCTCACTCCACTTAGTTCTCAGGAAGATAAAGAAAAGTACAAACAATACAAACACCATCATAAAATAGGTGAAGGACCAGATAAACATCCAGCCACACATCTGTGCAGGACACATGAGAATATCAAGAATATCAAGAGAACCAGTGTATACAGGGGCTGAAAAATAGCTATGGTGACAACCTATCACGGATTCACATCTATGTGCTCACTGGAATTGGATGAGCCAAAATTCCACTTCTGATACAACATCTAAGAGAGCAAGGCACTCCTTGTCATTCCACAGGAGAGGAAGGCCAGAGTCAGGGCCGTGGCCTAACAGCAAAGCTGCAAACTGAGGGAGAGGAGACGATCCACAATGGCCATTCACAGATGCCTGTACCCACAGCAAAACTTCTTCACCGACACTGGCTGTGGGTGAGGCCCCCTAAACCAGAAGCAGAACTACAAGGCAAAGATGCAGCAAATAGCACAGAGAACAGAATGGAGGAGACAGCCAAATATGAGAAGACACTGACAGACCTCAAATGAGCACAGATTGGTTGCCCAAGCAAGGTTGGAAGACTGAAAAACTACCAGCACTGTTTGCTGTGTCCCAGGAGCACAGTCCCTCACCTGGCGAAAGAACACTGCCACAGAAAAGAAAGGCTAATGAACTTAACATAGATCAAGAAACAACAAGAAGAGAGGGGTCTGTGTGAATGGAGGGGATATTAGGGGGAGGAGGCGGGATATCCCAACAATTATTTACAGAAATTGTAATTTTTTTTGAGACTAGGTCTCGCTATTTTTGCCCATGGAACTGCAGGCTCACGTTGCCCAGGGTACCACGGACTCAAGCAATCCCCATCCTCAGCTTCCCAGGTAGCTGGGATTACAGGCATGCACCACCACGCCCAGCTCTGTTTTGGGACTAGGTCTTGCTGTGTTGCCCTGAGTGGGACTTGAACCACAATCTCTAGCCGCTTCATAGGCTGAAGCTTACAGGCACGAGCCACCGTGCCTGGCACAGAAGTTGTAATTTAAAGAATGAAAAATAAAACTTAAAAACAAACAAGCAAAAAACAAACAATATAACCTGAGTAAACTTGTCAGGGAGACTGTGTCTCACAAAAAGGTTGCATTTCCCAGAGCTAGCAGAACACACTGAAGTACCGGATACAGGCTTTGACCTGGTCCCAAGTAGGAGTGGGACTGAATCTCTGCAGTGGCTAGTGTTTGGTGCCTTCCAAGCACTATGCTCCCACACAGACTTCAGGAACAGTGGCAACCCCATGCAAATGTTTTACTCCCCACTGCAAGGATGCTGTGGGAAAGTCTGGGGTGGCTTTCACTAGCAACTCAATTTACCCTTGAGATGAAAAAGTCTAATGGGAGGCATCCTGTCAGGTGTTTTTGGGTACAATAAAAATGAGCAGCAAATGGGCAAATATTTGCTTTTCTTCTGAGAAACAAAAGCTTCTCTTGTTCAAAGACAGTCTTATAGGATCAAAATATATTTTTACCATCCTACTTACTATATGACCTATGCATGAACCTAATTATGCATTTATGCACAATGCTCTAGGTAGTAACCATTTCAATAGCAAAAGGTGCATTTATTTGTAAAACTATATGACACATACAAATGATAGCCTTATTTGTTTATGTTAATCTTATTTAAACTATAAATTTAAAATCTCAGCCTCAGACAATCTTTTTTAATATCATGTGCTTGCTGTTCTAATTCAATCATCAAACTGCCTGCTTTTTAAATCTGAAGGATTATTAGTAGATATTCAAATTTGTTATAATTTTAGTTTATGGGGAAAGATTAGTATCTCTCCTCCTTGAAATTCCCAAGTGATGACTTAATTGAATCTGTTTTTCTCTTCCACCTTGTTTTACATGGTTAGCAAGGGGAATATAGTCTCTCCTCAAAAGCATTGGCTCCCCAAATAAGAAGGACAATTACTTTTGTTGTAGGCCCAACATCTTCTGGCTATGGAAATGTTGCCAAATTGCACATTCTTCCACTGTCATAATTTCAGTGCATTGAAAATGGCTAACAGCATTTGCAACCTCCAGAGAATCCAGTTGCCATCCTTTCAGATCTGTTTGGATGTTTTTGCTGACTTATAAATATTCAGAAGGAAAAGATTTTGGGTCTGTAAAAAACAGGCTTATAAGATGGAAAAGTTCTCATCAGGATGGAAGTTTCTAAAAGAGCAAATTACAAAGAAGAGAATAAAGGCCCAATTACCAACCCAGGAGGACAGATTTTGGTGGAGCTGATATACAAATAGCTGAAAGAATTAAGAGGGAGAGAATGAGTCTGAGAATACACTTGTCTTTGGAAGGAATTTGGAATTGGAAGCAATAGGAGTGATGAGAATGCCTTTGATATCCTGGGATAGAGGACAAACAGTAGCTGAGTGTAAAGGCAGAAATATATTTTGGTCAAGGTTATATGTGATATGCTTCTATCTAATTTGCATGATTATTCATACATACTTTGATTGTTATTAAAGCTTCTATTTCTTTTTGCTTTATGCTCTCATTGGACTCTGGTGCTTTTAATAAGAGCCTCTACTTTAATGTGGCTATGTGCTTTGTTTCCTTGATAGAGGAGATTATGAGCCCCTTAACAGATGAACAGAAAAAATCAACAGGTAGTTTACTCATTCCATTATTTGACAAAATTAATTGCTTTGCATATTTTGATATATGTATATTTGACTTGTGAGTGATTTGAGTGAATAGTCAATCATCTTTGCATCACCTTTAGTCACTAATATAGTATTTTGTTGCTTTCTAACAATTGTGAAATGCATCCAACTTTATAAGGAAAAAGCACAAGTTCATACATAAACTTCTCTTCCCTGAAAAATGCCTACCTGTTAGGTTAGCTTGTCAGGTGATGTTGTTCCAAAATGTGGACTGTATTTGCATTGTTCAAAGATCATGAGCTGAGTCTGGATCCAGGCATCATGACATTGTTGTGTGAGTTCAGGGAGCTTACTTAATCTCTCTGGGCCTCACATTCTTCAACTCCAAAAGAGAGACAATTGCAGGTATACAGAATAAAGATGAAACATTGGGACATCTGAGAGTGACAATTTTCTACCTTTTGGATATGTTTAGGCCCCAAACCCACATGATTGATAAAACCAGAAAGTGTTCTAAGAAAGGTACAGAAACAACCAAGAAAGGTTTCTCTGTGTGTACAGTGAGGGCTATAAAGCTATAAGGAACCCGTGACAGTTGTCACTAGAGATGTCTTTTTGAAGAGAATTTCACCTGGGTTTCAAACTAAGGGTCAAATTTAAATTCATGGTGTGACCTATACATATTCATAATTCCATAGCCACAACTTTAGATTCAAAATGCTCTCAAAAATCCACTTTATTTACAACTTACATGGCTACAAAAAATGACCTAGTGAACTTTATTTAAAGAAAACTTGAACTGATATAATGTTGTCTATAATCTTAAGTATTATAACTGTTTCCAGATTTCTCTGTGGAAATATTGATGTGTTTAATGTGACATGTTGCACTGGGCTCCATGGGTGGTATGTACCAAGTATCCACTTACTATGGAATGACAGACTCGAGATTTTAAGACTTACACTGATAGCTGCCATTCACAATCTCTTATGATTCTATGGGTAGGTGAGCTCAGATGGGCACTTTTGCTCTACCTGGCATCATCTAAAGACTCACTTGGTTGGGAACTTGAGAGATGGCTCTCACATGGCTGGCAGCAGAACTGAACTGTTCTTCTCAACAACCTTCCTCCTCATGAAGAATCCTCTTCTTGAGGATTCTTTAGCATGACCTCTCCACATCCAGAAGGAGAACACCAATAAGACGGTAGAAAAGCTGCAGTTTTCCCAGGCTCAGTTTCACCATTCACAGTGTCACTCAAAAGCCACAAGCCAGCTCCGATTCAAGGAGGAGAAAAATCAACTCTACCTCTAGAGGGAGAAGTGGCCAAGAAATTGTGGTCACTCCTGACCCAACACTGAATGCTATGTCTTCTGTGGAATAGGTACCGCGTTGCCTCAGAAAGGTGGGGTATGTCTCCAACTCCCAGAGCTTTGAGTAAGAGGCAGAGGATGTATGAGTAATCCCACCATGTGACTTTAGTGCAATCTGGTACGTGGTAATATTTAAATAAACCATAACTGGAAACTTCAGATGTTTTTCCTAAAAGAATATTGAATATTATGTTTAAATTAATATCCAGAATGTCTTATCATCATTTAACTAATTTCAAGATAGCATTCCAAATGTCCTGTAAACATTGAAAACTAAAATAAAATTTTAATTTTTTCTCTCTTAAAGAAACCCAATGGAATCTGAGTTCCAAAGTGATTTAATATCTGCCATCCACTATTTTTAAACTGCAAGGACAAACTCTTCTCTAACAAGAGTTTTACATCATTTCTTTTGCTCATTAAATTTACATTTCCATTATTCATCTCTACAATGAAAATATGGGTGTGTATTTAAACTTAATTTTCTAAAATATCATGTAATATTTTAAATATCCTGCTCTATGTTTTGAATAATTACTTCTGAGTTTAGTTAGCATTACAGTAATTACCACAGCATAATAGAACAAAAATGAAAATGTCTTACAAATTTTGATAATTATAAAAGAGAACATAACATTTTATGGAAAACTGCATCTTTACTAAAATGTGTGTTTTTTTCTTTGCTTTCTTTTCCTTTTTGTTCTTTACTCTTTTTTCCCCTTTAGTTTCTATGTCTCTGAATGAATACTACTTACAGAAAAATAAAAAATTCAGTATCAATTTAGTCCTATTTTTCAGTTTTATAAGTTCAAGTACTTTGAAAATTCATCCACCTAAATAGATGGAAATGGAAGAAAATTGTTACAACAATGTCACTCAATTCTTTGAAACTTTCTAAGCTATATTAAAGAAATCACACTATTATCAAAAATTACTTTTAATGTTTTATCATCTGACAATTCAACTGAATTCTCTTTTTATTTGGTTGGGACAAAAACTGGAAACCAGTCTGATTTACTATAAAGTCATTAACATGGGCTTATTTCCCATTTTCTGTTGTCTCTTGGGGATAGGAGGCCAGGGAAGATGAAGAACAGGATGCTGGCCTGTACTGAAGACAGTGGCTTTGTGCCATGAAGGGCTTGGGGACAGATGGGTCCCTGGGGTGAGTGGAAGTCCCAGGGAAGGTAGGGGGAAGGAGATGATAAGTGTGGTCTCTGGGGCTAGGGGCCACTACTCAACATCTGGAGTAAGCTTTGCACTTTAATGGATTCATCTCTGCTGGGAGAATGTCCTCCTGGCTTGCCAACACTCCAGCATTTGAAGAAACTAATAACCATGTTACATATTGAAGGGAGGGTGCAGAATTAGTGACTCAAGTTTGTTTCCCTTTGGAAAAAACATTAATAAGCTTACATTTAAAACTTGTAGGTACTTGAGTTAATGTTACACTACTAGAAGAACATAAAATGAGACTTTATGCAAGGCATGAAAAATATCTTTGAATTAATGTAATTATTGGAATGTAATTATTGGAATTTAACTGAACTGTATCTTCTGGAAGAAGTTGCCAAGCTTATCAGATTTGGTGTTTATATGGTATCTGAGAAGAAGGTTAAATTTGCTTGATATTTGTCCTCAAATATCATGTCAAACCCAAATCATAAATATATACACTGAAACTCTCCAAATGGGCCTGGCAGAAAAAATGGATTCTCAGAGTAATGGAGACACAAGAGTACTTTGAGAACTAGAAGGCAAACCACCTAGAAAGATGGGGTGAGATCGTTAATAATTCAAAGCTGTATGTAGATATTACATTCTGAATTTTGAAAGAGAACAGACATAATGTTGACAGAAAATGAAGACCAGTGTCTTAAATACATGGGGAGAATTTATGACTCCAGAAGATGATTGTGCACAGAAAGCTAGCTATACACCCAAAATGGGTCTCCTCTTCCATAATGTGGAAAAAATTTTAGTAGGTGACTGCCCAGCTTAGGACAACATTCTAGCTAAACTTTGCATCCAGGTCTGTTAAAATTTTTCCTGTTGACTTTCAGGGGTTTGGAACTCCCTGTTTTGCTAAAAATTCCTCCCACATATGATAATTTTCCAAACATTTGCAAGAAAATGCTTAAAATTTTCACAAGGAGAGAAAGCTTGAAGGTTTGAGACTAATACTTTGGAAAATATCCCTCCAGCATAGTTGGGACATACAGTATCAGGTTACACTGTAGGGTGATTAAGAGGTGGCAGTCAAGGGCAGTGATGTAAGCTAGCGAGAGTAGCAGCAACTGTCCTGGCTAGAGTGGTCACTGCTGCTGATCAGGGTGTCCCCACCCACAATTAACAGTGGCAGAACTGACTGATTCAATTCCACTGCCCATTGTTCTTCATTCAGATCTTTTTCCCCAAAGGCCAAGGTCATGGATGCTCCAACAAGCCCATGGATAGGCTCTTTCAAAGCTCTGTTGAGAGCCCACAATCATGAGGATAGTTTTCTATGTGATTTATACAAGTGACATTGAATGTGTGGTTTCATACTGATGTTCTACAAAGGGAGCCTATTGAAGTTTTTATATTTTTATTTGAGGTGAAAAGAAGGACTAGAACTAAGAATACCATTCTGTCAGGTCCTTTCTGACAAAAACTTAAAGCTGGTGAGAAATCAAACAACATTTGAGTCAGTCGTGGGTAACCATTCTAAGTTTATGAATATCTGGCTAAAGTAACAAAGGGAAATTACTTTGACAAGGAAAAATAACTAAAGTCACCGAGCCTCTAAGGACATGGTTGGCTACCAGCAACAAAGATACACCTGGGAAGCTAAGCACAGGCCGCTGTGTCCCAGGAAAACATGTCTACACCTGGGAAAAGAACATTGCTTCAGGAAAGAAAAGGAAGAATCCAATGGACTAAACATTGACCAGTAACTGGCACTGAAAGAAGAGATGGAGTGACTAGAGGGAATAACATAGGGAAGGGGGATAAGGAACACCCAAAAGGCAAGAAAAAAGAAATGTCAACAAAACATACAATAAAATTAGATGAGATCGGGTGCGTTCAGGGTGGTATGGCTGTAGACAACATACAATAAAATTGAACATTTCAAAAAAAAAAAAACCACCAAAAAGCCTAAAGTCAGAAGCAGCCCATAATGAAGAACTTCTAATGCCAGGTATAGAGTCAGGATGATCTGACCACAACCCAACTCATCTACCAGGGATCACCAGTTCCTTGACTTCTGCATAGCAACTGGCTCCTAACTATTAGGAAACACTCTCAAGCCTACTCTCCATTGACTTTTGGATATCAGCCTTTTGGGGGCTACTCTATAAAACCCACCAGTGTGGGGGGAGACTCAGCAAAAATAATAAAAGTTTCAAAAAAGCGGTGAGAAGGATACACCTTGACAGGTTGCAGCCTAGAAGGCTGGTACCCTGGGTCTTGAACACCCCAAGGAAAGGTTATGAGAAACTTGGAATGTGTGTGCTAAAGAAACTTGGATTTGTTTATCCTGACTTAAAATCTGCGTGACTCTGATGATAGGAGAAACTTATTGGAAACTGGAAGTTGTACCTCCCAGAAACAGGGAGAGGTGAGATGACATCTTAGGCTCATGCTTCTTTGTTTGGGACATGGACTGCTGGAAGATGCCATCTTCGAACTTGTGCTTTCTTTGCTTAAGACTATAGAGAGTGGAAAGTAACTGTTGTTTGTCTCCTTGTTTGTAAATAAATCTGTTTTTCCCAAAATCTGGTTTGTCTTGCAATTGTGTGCACAGGAAGAAGAACCCTAAGAGTAACCAGTTTAAGTATCAGCTTATCTCCTTGCTGGTTTTGGTGCTTGTTTGCACTGATTTCATTGTGATTACTGTATACTATGGTGCTGTGGGACAGAACCAGTTGGAGACTGGAGGCACCAGGGTGATAAGAGTTCACCAGAGACAGGGTGGAGAATGCAATGGGGAATTATTTGAAATACACAGATAAAAGAAACAGAGGGCAAGACTGAAAATGTCTGTTGCCCAGAGTGAGGGTACGGAAGGTATAGACCTTCTATATTTATAGTTTAGGTATCAGGGGTTGGTTCTTGGGTGACTTCTGAGTGATAATCTAAATTTGTATAGTGGATCATCACCTTAACTGGTTCATCAACTTAGTCACCCATGTTTCCAGGGTGATCCCAATCACTCACTTTATCCATTTGAGCCTCCTAAACTTGCCTGCTGGGCAAAGAATAGTGGTCTCATTTTAGTTTAACAGTGATACAACTGACACAGGGCAATATCCAGATATAGGGAAAATTAGGGGGGAAAAAAAACAACCACCAAGGAAATTTCCTGGTCACTGGGCACCTAGCAACTTGCCTGGCACCCTGGGCTACAGGAAACAGTATATTGTCATGGGCAAGATGAAGCTAGTTGGGGCCTCCTCCTTTGGACCCAGCCCCTACTCCCCCACCCCCTACCAGGCTTCTGCTGTCAGGAGTTTCTTTCTTTTGCTCCAATAAACCTACACATTGTTTGCCACTATACCTGGTGTGGTGCCTATTATTATTCAACTGTCTGCACACCTGGACCTACGAATGGCAGCCTGTAATTTATGCCCATCCAAAACTGAATCTTGATTGTTCAGTGTCATAAAAGTCTGATTTATGGTACCTCTCCCCATTTCTCTGAATTTTTACAAACTAAATTCAATTGAGAAATACCATTATAATTTAGTGTCCCATTTAGTGACACTTTTCTCAAGACCCCAGCACATACATAGGCCAAATAGCATCACCATACTGCATCAACCTCATTTTTTCATGGAGTCATAAGCATAACTAGGGCAGTTCCCAAGAATATGTCCTTAGGAGTTGATACTAGGAATGGAGTCTACACCCTCACCCACACCCATTCCAACCAGAGCCCAAAAAAGACCAGACTAGATCAAGACAGAATAGCAAGATACCTTACACTAGAGACTAAACTGACTGTGACCTGGGACCAGAAGAGAATAATAGCTCAGGAAGTGTAATAATTCAAACTGATAGGTGAGAGCAACTGGTGGTGCTAGACTCAGGCAGGAACAAGTAGTCTGAGGTGAAATTACCTGGCAACGCTGCTAGGGAGACATCCACAACAGAACCTGGGACCTCCCAGTCCAGGCAGCCAACGGGACTCCCTGCCAATGCAAAATGACCTATTGAAGAATCCCAGAGATGTCCTGGTGGAGTCACCAGCTATACAACTAGGAGACTGGAGTTCAGACACCTGTCCCCACTGCAGGTCAATAAAACAGAAACAACAATGGAATCCTGAGGGTACACTTTCATCAGGCATCCAGCAATCTCGAAGACGGAGGTGGAGTTCACATCCTAAAGAAACTGCCTTCACATTTCATTTTCTGCTGGCTTTTCATGGTGAGTTGAACAAAGACAGTTCAGCATCAAGCAGGCCTTTTCTGATGTCATCAACTTGTGCTGTCAGCCTCTGGGGCTCCTCATCATCTCCTGGACACCCAGCTTCATGCTCCCACCTAAGCTCCCACCTCATGCTCCCATCCTCCTCCAGACATGTCCTGAGACTGGGAAATTAATGCAAAACAGATGGCCATAAACAGTGTGTGTGTGCAGAATTCCTGCTCCACTAGGCAGAGTATCTTGCACAATCATCTCTTACCAAAGCACAGTCCTACAGATCCTCTAGCTTTCTAGCTATATCTCATTACTGGAGGGATGACTCTCATTGCAAAGTGTTTTGACCATTTCCTGGTCATGAATATCTCCACCGACTGTCCACTTCAGATGTGCCTTCCATCCTCATTCCCCATGATTTTTACTTCTATCCATGCTCACCTCCACCTCCTGATCATCCTTCTGGTTAGGATCCTTTCCAAGAAGACCATATTTGGCCCATTGGAAACATGTACCCATCTTGGTCCCTTCCAGACTGCAGAGGAAATCTAGACCTTTCCACTTTTAGGACATCACTGTGAGCCTTAATGGTTGTGAGTGACATGCCTGTACTTCCATTCCCCTGATTCCAGGATCCTAGAGCATTTCTAGGGACAGATGTAGAGGCCTAGCCTGGAAAAATGGAGAAAAAAGTGGTTCTGTATTCTGGTCTTGAGAACTGTTGGGACCAGAAGTTGGAAGTACAGACACTAAGAATGCTCCCAGCAAAGGGGCAAGCTGGTACCAAGTTAAAGAAGGTGGCCATCCTCTTCCCAGGCCAAAGAGGCCCTGACTCCTAAGTGGGAAAGGTCTTTGTTGTTTATGGACACTCCAGAAGGACTTTCACCAGGTCAGAGCACCAAGTTCTTGAGTTCTGTGGCCCATGGAGTCTATTAAAAACCTCTTACAAATTTTTAGCAAAAGTGTCCTGGTCCTTGCTAACCATAGGGAATCTAGGGCCTGTGGATAGGGGAACCTAGCACCCCAATATCCCAACAGGAGCCCAAGGTATTCTCTTTGAATACCTATTCTCTTTGAAATCAGGTAAGAAACAAGCAAAACAGGATCATTATACTAAACTTACAAACAGGGAGCACCTGGCCCTTTAAACCATCTACTACTTAGATTTGTCCCAGGCCACACAAGCAGTAACAAGACCATACTAACCATAAGAAGAGGCAAAAACAGATTCATTCATTAAAAAGACAAGATAAACAAAAGTCACTGACCATACAGTGGAACCCCTTTGATTATCTTAACCACCAGTCCAGTCTCTAGTCCAAAAACTGCACATGCCTACTTAGCCATGTGTGTCTACAAAATGGTGGCCATCACACCTTCAAGTCAAATGAAGGAACCAAGATGGTGCCATTACTCCTTCTTCAAAGACACAGCTTTACTCACTTCAAGCCAAATGTAGAAATCAAGATGGTATCATTGCTCCTTTTTCAAAAGTAGGAGATTCAAATCCAATGAAGAAACCAGGATGGTGTCAATTCTTCTCCAAAAAGTGCAACTCTGGCATTCTTTGAGCTTCAACTCTGAAGTGGCCCTAAACCATCAAGACTCACTTGATACAACAGCAACAACTTCATACTTATGATGAAAAGAGCAATGCAGCTGTTTCTCCAATTTCCAAGCTTTACAGTTGCAAAGTTAAACCAAGTTCTCAAGTACCAAATTTCCAAGTCTACTTACACAAGTCATAAATTTCTCCAACAAACTTTCCTGGGGGTTGGGAACAGACTAACCAAAGTAACTTCATTTCATTTAAAACCTCCGTGTTGAAGACAGTGTCCTCTCCCTGCCCTCAGTGGAAAGTACCGTCCACAGCTGCATGGTATGACATCCTGTTTCTGCCTCTCCTTATTTCTGGCTGTTCATGACAACTGCCTTGTCTGCCTGATAGATGGTGGATGCCAGCTTTGTCCTCCTAATAGATGATAGATGTTAGCATTACTGGAAGCTACGGGAACATGTCCCAACATTGTGTGAATGTGGGAACGTTCCTATACCTGCTTTCTTGCTTCACAATAGGGGGTGGTGGTGGTTTTGCCCTATAAAGGATTGTCACAGAGACTGCTCAGGGTCTCTCTAGCCTAGCTGGCTTGGAGACCCTGGTATACCAGTAATAAACCTGCAGCTTTGAACTTCAATTGGTGTTTTGTTGAGTAGCCCATAAGTCACAACACTGGGCTCCTAACCAACCCAGGCTGGGAAGGGAATCCCACAGCATGGCTTCCTTCCCTGCCCTGCTTCTGTGCATGGCAGAGACAGCTTGGAGGCCTACAGCCTCCCTTGCTCCTCTGCTCCCTTGCCACAAGTTTCTTCCCCCTACCCCCTGCTAAACCGCCCCACTCCAGCTCTTGTCTGTTCCTCACTCTCTCACTTCTCACGAGAAGGCTTGGCTTCCCTTCTCCAAGTCTCTACTCACCAGAGCGCAATGACTGCTATTCTATGCAGTCCTATTTAACGCAGCCACAGGCTGCATTTCACCACAGGGCTCCTATCACCTTCTATTCCATCTGTCTGCTAGTAAGAAAGAAACAGAATCTATGCCACCAACATGCAAAGGGAAAATCAGGGCACCAAAGACAGAAATGCCCACTGGCTAAACACTGGCCCCAAGGAAGAAAAACTTATCAGGAAACACTGACCAGGAAGTACTGACTCATGGTTAACTGTGGTTGTGATCCTTAGTATCATAGTCAACCAGACTGAACTTCAGGGGGCCCAGAAATTTGGTGTAAACTTTTTCTGACTGTTTAGGGTCGAGTTTAACATTTCTATTGGTAAGCTGAGGAAAAAATTGCCCTCCTTGGTGGGACTGGCTCTCAGCTAATCAGCTAAAGGTCTTAATAAGATGGAATAGTTGACCCTCCTTAAACAAAGAACTTCCCCTTTCTTACTGCTCATCAACAAGGATAGCATCATTTTCCTTCCTGGGAACTTGAAATGTTTCTAAGAACCCATATGTTTTCGTGGGTCTTAAGCTGACTTGTTCTCACGATGAAACAACACCATTGGCTTTTCTGAGTCTCAGCTTGCTTACTCCCTCCGCAGAACATGGGAGCCAATTCCCACAAATAGAATGGACCTCTTCTAAAATCTCTTCTGCCACGTGAGCCAACACATTTTATAAGATGTCATGCTTTATTTCTGAGGAATTGGCTCCCACAATTCATGTAAAGATGTGTGTATACACATTTAGCTATGTATGTCTACATGTGTATGAGTTTTATAGATATGAAAGATGTAGTTACATTTTTTTCTCTTAAAAAATCTGATGAAACATTACTAGTACCACAATTTTATAAATGAATACACTGAACTCTAGAGAGTTTTCATTAACACAATAAGGTCAACTGTTCTTGGCAAAGAAAAGCTTCAATTCAATCAGGTCTTCTAACTTAAAGCTGTGTTGGCTTATCTTTTCCCATTGGATAAGAACATGGATAGATGTAAAATCCAGTTTTATTTTTTTAAGCAATGGTTTTTCCTTTTCAGAACAGTGTCACATCTCTAGGTAATAATGAGTCTCCTTGTCCATAAACACAGACTATTTATATGGGCCTTCCTTGATGTTTTTCCACCAGAACTTTGTAGTTT
This sequence comes from Uropsilus gracilis, assembly GCA_004024945.1. Classification (NCBI taxonomy): domain Eukaryota; kingdom Metazoa; phylum Chordata; class Mammalia; order Eulipotyphla; family Talpidae; genus Uropsilus; species Uropsilus gracilis. The sequence goes on along the minus strand of PVHY01002713.1, from coordinate 102,711 downwards.
TCAGCATATTTTAAATGTCTTTCCCCCCAGATTAATATCTAAATATTTCCTTTTTGATACAAATGCAAGTGGTACTATCTTTTCCTAAACTCAATTTCCAGTTGCTAATAAGAAAACAATGAACTTTTGTCTATTATCTTTATATCTTCCTTCCATTGCTAGGATTGCTCATTAGCTATTGAAAACCTTGTTGGCTTGTTGGGATTTTCTACCTATTTCATAATCTCAGCTGTGAGCAGAGCAACTTTATTTCTCTTTTCCTAATTTTAAATTTCTATTGACTTTGTTTCATCTGCTAGCTCTGATTTCTAGTAGGATGCTGAATAAGCTGCATGAGAGGGGACCTTACTTTCTTCTGAACAACTTTGGAGGGAAAATATCTCGCTCCTCCATTCAATAGAACAGTAATTCAGGTTACAATCAAGTTGAGGACGTTTCCCCTCTATTCCTAGTTTGCTGAGTTTTAAATGATGAATGGGTATTGGGTTTTATCATATGCTTTTTCTGCTTCAACAATAGGATCCTCTGATTTTTCCTCTTAAACTTATGGATGTGGGTGACAAATACTTTTGTTCAAGTATTGCCTGTTCTGTTCTAACATCTTAATGAATAATACTGTTTTGGTCATCTGAATGACTGAAATGAGATTTCATAGGTATAACTAATCTTCATCTGTAGTTCTAGGTCACAGCTTCCCCCAGAGCCATGGATCTGACTATATTGAGTGGTCCAGGCTAAAGATGTCACTCTGGGGAAACACCAGGGGGTTGGAGGCTTATAGTCTAGGAAACCAAAATGAACAGAGGGTGAAAGTTTCAGTCCCACTTCACAGACCTCCCCTCCAGAGAAGGATCAGGAAGTAGAAGTTGACTCAATTTCCAACCACAGCTATGTCATTACAATTTTGTGCAAACCCAAGAGGACAAGGCTCAGGGCTGATGAACACTTGAAGATCTGGGGGAGAATGACATGCATGCCTGGGCAGGGCACGGAAGTGGCACTCCTTTTTCCCATAAGCTGGTCTAGACAGCTTTTCCCTCTGACCATTGTTGCCTATCATTTAGAATCCTTTGTACAAGATCATTAATCTCAATAGTGAATGGGTTACCCGAGTTCTGTGCTGTTGTGGGAGAGAAGCGGGTGGAGGCCAGAGGCACCCAGGTGAAAGAATGTATCAGGGGCAGGGTGGAGAACAGAACAGGCAGATTTATTGAAATGCACTACTAAGGGAAGCAGCGGGTGAGACAGGAGGGGTCTGCTGCTCAGAATGAGGGTCCCAAGGATCAGTTTGTACTCCCAAAAGCTGGTCAGGGTGACTGGACTTGAGTGAGTCCTGACTGATCTGAATCTGCATGAAGGATCATTAGCTTAATAGATCAGCTGATGACCCTTTTCCATGGTGGTCACATCCAGTCCCTTTATCCATTCAAACCCCCCAATCTTGCCTGCTGGGAAAATCATGAGGGCTTAGTTTTTAAATTTAGTAACTGATACCACCACAGTAAACATTCAAGATCTTCCCATATCATTTTACTCCTGGGTAGCTTATGTTTCATTAACAAGGTAAAATGGCTAAAATCAAAAGCAGCTCAGAATGAGGAACTTTCCCATACCTACTGCCAGGTGTAGAGTCAGGATGACCTGACCACACCTCACCTCACCTACCAGGGATCGCCAGCAACTTGGTTTCTGCATAGCAACAAGCTCCCAATTATCAGAGGATACTATCAAACCCACTCTCCCCTGACTTTTGGGGCTAGCCTTTTGGGAGTAACTACATCATGGAACCCATCAGTATAAATGAATAAAGCCTCTGCTCTTCACCTCTCTGAGTGGTTGGCCGCTTCTTCCTGGGACCATTGCCATAAAAAAGTCTGAATTTTCCTTATCTTTGAAGAAGTCAATTTTGATGACTCCTTGGGAAAATCATGTGCACATTTTAGTTACCTGGAGCACAAGCAAGTTCCAATTTAGAGGAAACTCCATTGCAAAGCATTAAGAGTTCTTATAACAGAATGATTATAGTCTAACAAGAACAGCATCCTCAGCCTGGGAACCAGATGTTTTGTTTTCATGCTGCCAACTTTTCATCTTTCCAAATTTTAAAACTTTAATTGACAAAACCTTTTGGCCATTGACCTGGAACTTTGTAGGCCTTGCATTGTTTGCTCTCCTTATGTGAGTAATCAACTAAATTGATATGGATCATTCCAGAATCTATCCATCAGTTTTTACTCTATTTTGCTATAGAAACAATCCCCAAAACTCTGGCTTATTTCTCACCCACATTTGGTGCCATTTGTGGGTTGACTTCATGGGTCTTTATTAATCAACAAAAGACAACAATAACAAAGTTCTCTTTGAAGAAGAAATGGCACAATGACACTTAGTTGTGAAGCCGAAGAATGGGAGGGACACACCAGTCACATCTGTCCCTCCATACAGAATGTGCCAAGTCTTCCCACTCTGGTAGAGGGCTGTGTTTTTCTTTAATCTTTTACAAGACTTACTGATATTTATAATATGTTGGACTTTTATTGTTGCTCTTCTCAATCTTTGTGAAACACAGATGGGTTTTATTAGCAAGTGTTGCAAGCTATTATTTTAAACTTCTAACTTGACTTTGGGATAGATCCCCAGTATCTGCTAGGAATGTCTACTGAAGATGGTCTTTCTTCTCTTGCTAATGTTATGACTGACAGAGAAGTTCAAAGATGAACAGACCATGTGATGCACCATTTCTAACTATGTAACCTTAAAATTCCAAAGGGGAAATTTCATGATCATTTCCAGGCAATGATTAATGATTGTTGTTTTTTTGTTTGAACATGTTTCAGCAGCGGAGGTAGAAATGTAGTTTCCTGGTGTGTCTCCTTTTTCAGTTTGAGTAGAGATCAAGATTCAGTCATGTGTGGAATCCACAGAGGAGGGAGTGAAACTCTGGGAGGTTTTGCAGAGAAGAGGATGAAAGTCGGAAGGGGTCCCTCTGTGCTCAGGCAAATCCAAATTCTAGAGTCAGGTCATCATAGAAAGAGACTGAATCTTATCTTGGCACTGAGAAGGATGGGTTGGATGGGATGAATGGACATTATTTCCTGTTTTCCTTTTTCCAACTTATATTTAATCCAGTCATTAGAAAACTCATTAGTCAGACAATCTTAGTTCAAATCCCATATAGTAGAAGAATCAATAAGCTCAGTTCCAGGGCTGTATGAGTACACCTTTCTCTAAGGGATAGTGAGGAGCAGAGACACGGTAACATGGGTTAGGGGTCCTGGAAGTAGCTCATCATTTGACTTCTCTCTTGTATCTGAAGCTTAACAAACATGGACACTAGAAGGTTTATGAATTGACATGAGACAGATATTACCCATGAACAAGAAATGAGATCCAAAGTTCATTTTCCTAATTAGACTTTGCTGAGAAGACTGGCATTCAGGTGCTGCAGGCAGCTAATGACATCTACCCTCCCTTTCTTCCCTTTTGAATCCTTAGTCACCTGTCTGTTGACAAATCTCTTCTTCCTCTCTTAAGTTAACAGCTCTCTTCTCCTCTGCCCACAGGCCCTACATTCCACAAAAACTGGTCCCTCCAGACAATGCAGAAATCCCAGGTTCCCTGGAGGAGTAAATCCTCTTAGAGACAATCATTGTCCCTTTCAACATTCAGAGCAAGAGCAACTGAAGAATCTCAGTCCACAGGGCACTGCATGCTGATGACTGCTTCGGTGAATTGCTGGACGCTGTTGCCAGCTCCTCTGTGAGGCAACCCTACAGCCCAGGTTGCTTTCAATTTTCTACTTTTAAGGCGACATTTCTACCCTTCCAGCTTTGTGAATCTTTCTACCATCCTGAGCCAAAAGCAGTAAAATGCTGACGCAACCTTAGAGTTAACTAATGTTCAACCCTTGCAAAGTTTGCATTTTAAAGAGGACCACAGGGAAAGCAAGGAGCTGTGTTCAGCTGGTGTGATTTAAGACTCACACTCAGGAAGAGACAAGCTACTCTGTAGAGGGGGACTTTTCCAGGGGACTTTTCCCATCAGGACTGATTTATTAGACCATACTTTCATCCAGCCACTCTTTATTTCAAGAACAAATACTTTCGAGCACTAAATATGTGCTTGGCACTCTTTTTAGGATGAAACAGATGGAACTCTCTATCCTTGGGGATCTTGCTTTCTAGTGCAAGTATTATTTTATTAATAAAAGTAAAGTTTATAGTTTGTTATAAAGCTGATGTATGTCAAAGGGGTTGGGAGGTAGAGATCAAAAGGGGGACAATGTGCATGGGGCAGGGTGGGGGTGTATGAAATTTTGAATAGAACCATCAGGTTCATGTCACTGAGAAGGTCATATGTGGCAGAAGACTTGAAGGAGGTGAGACCATGTCATAAAAAGTCTGATACTATTTTTGATATTTGACTGTTGATAGCTTTTGGTCCCAGCCCTTTCCTTTGGTCCCTCCTTGCCCCAAACATGGGCAAGCTATGGCTTGGGGCACAACCCTCCCCCCTGCTTGACTGGGCTTTGTCACCTGGGAAGTCACTCAGAGCCCTAAGTTCAGATACCCCCAAGCTTGCCTCAAGGTTTTGCTACCAACATCTTGAAATTTTTAATCATTTTTGTACAGGGGCCCTGTATTTTACTCTGTACTGGGTCCTATAAATTTTATAGACCATCCTTCCTCCAAGATCTAAAGCAGAACTCAGAGTCAGATTCCAATGTCGAATTCCATTCTCTCCTTCCAGGTTATTAAAAGGAGAACCATTATTTACATTTTGAGATACTGGTAAAGATGAGTTTGTAACAATGATAGAAAGATGCAAGAAAATCTTCACAGTTCTCAGATCTGCTTTACCTGGTTTCTTTAAACGGCAGCATCTTGCATTCAAAGATCTTTTCTGAGGATGTGAGGATAGAGTATCTTTTCTTTAAGAGCTTGTGCTGTACTTACAGTTAACATAGCTAGTTATGTGGGCATATTTCCTCTTAATTCCATTCAATTACATGTAATATAACAGCTATCATTATTATTTACAGCAAAATTTTAAGACATGATCTACATGCCTGTTCTGTGTTTTCTCTCACCTTCTCCCAGGTGTTCTCACTAATCTTCACCAGTCAAGTTCAATGGGAGATACTCCAGCTAATTGACCTCATCTGAGTTCATTTCTGGCTCTTCTACATCCGTTTCCTTCTCCTAGCCTCCAATACAAAAGTGAATTCTCCTAGTTGTCTCCCTATCCTTGGACACTGATGAATCCATTGCTGGTCCTTCTTCCCCTACCACCTTCTTCTGACCACTCCCCCGTCCACCCCAGGGCTTACTCTGTTGAGTTCCCAATTGGCTTTTATTAGATGTTCTCATCTCTGAACTAAAGATACCAGCTAGTCCCTCTTTTTCATTCCACACCTGTACATCCCACTGCCTGTCTGAGAAGTACTTTGTATCATCATTTTTATACCAAGGGCATATCTTTCCTGAGCCAAGATGAAAAGTAGCATCAATGTTATAAAGAGAATGGAGATTATGCTACGTAATAATAACTTGACCCATTTGCTAATCATTGCCCAAGAACAGCCAACCAGTTTCTGCTTTTGTTTCTAGATTACAGTTTTTTTTAATTATGTTACTTTGAAAACTCCAGGAATAATTTGAGATGCATGTTTCTTCTACTCCAACATGAAATATGCATTCTTAAATTGGATTTTCTGTTTTTACATTATTTCCAGTTACTGGTGGTAGCTTTTAATGTTTTAAATTAGAATTTATTTTGAAATGCCCTGCAAATCAAATTAATTTATAAGATGTTGTGAAAATTGCCTCCCCACCCCTTCCCTTCAAACTACTTTCCGAAATTGAGGGCAGGTTGAAACTTTCTTTTTATGCATATGAAGCTTATTTCAATACTTCAGCTTGACCCTCTAACTTGATGGTTTGACTAGTGGGAAAGTCTTACTCTAAAAATAGCTAAGTAAAAATCTTCCCATCTGGGCTCATGAGAAAACATTGGAAGTTCACACAGCCTGCCTAGCACCTCTGCCGCGTAGGCTGAACAAGCCAAAAGTGCATCTGTGAAAGTAAAATATTAGTAAATACTGGTACTGTCATCTGGTTTAACCTAATATATACAGGAAACTCAATATGAGAATTGATGAAACTGCTAATTAGCAGGACAACTCAGAACAAAAGAAAAAGAAAATCAAACAAAAAGAATGAGAAATTCACATTTCCAGATGTGTGCATCAGGAGAAATGGGGGTAAAGACCTTTGAATCACTGAAGCTAAACTAAAAAAACAATATAATCATGGCAATAGCTTGCATTATCCTATGCACCAAACCAACAGATAGACTTGCTCATTGTGGAGAATTTAGGAACTAGAGAAATTCATAACAGAAAAAGATAGTCACTCATCTGCATACATTCTTCTAGTTGTTTATAGACATATACTTGCATCAGTACACAAAAAATAATACCATATACTTTACATATTATTTCACTACTGTATTTTTATACTTAAGTCATAACATTTATTTTCCATGTGTTAAAATAAATTTAGAGAAGAAAGTATTTATTTTCCTTCATGCAAATTTACATGCTCCTTGTTCCACAAATAAGAGGAAAAATTAATTTATTAATCTTTGAAAATTTTGTAAATGAAAATGATATCTCATTGCTTTTTAAAACTTTTTAGCAAAATTGACTTTTACATTTGGCATAACTTTTATGTCACTGCTCTTTCTATGAATTCTCCTTCATTCATCTTCTATTTGGGGTTTCACTTTTCTTAGACTTTATCTTTAGCATCACTCAGATGGTTGATGCCTCTGCAATAAAAAAAAATCACCTCATATTATGGGTCCATTCAATTATGTGAGTCCAGTATTCTCAGGAACTGGCTCACTACAAAACATCTACTCTGTTACTCTTGGGAGATGCCAGAGGCATTCCTCACACATGCCACCTAGCCAAGTTCATGAGTAGCCATTTCTGTCTGTACCCTGTCTTTCATGTCCATGTTGCTCTGATCCCACTTGCCTGAGTCTACCACTGGCAAGCTATATTGGAAAGTACCTCTGCTGCTGCCACCAATGACCAGGAGTAATCAGGGAGTGAACAGATAAATTGTGTATTCTGGAGTGGGAACATAGAGCAGATCCTTTCAACTCTATGGATATTGTCCTGAGGTGGGAAAATTTTCCAGGGCCCCGGAACTGGGATGAGTGACCATGGAAGGGGTTGTGGCTGCTGTGTGTAATTAGAAGTATCTGGAATCTAGCTCAAATAGTTAAATGCAAGCCAACCCTCTGATGATGACAAATCTAAATGTTTTCTTTTAGTTTGTAACTCCTTTGTGATTTATTATGTTGAAGTTTGCAGTTCAGTTTGCTTCTTCATAAATGAAATAAGAGCTTGTCTTCTCTTCATGGAAACATAGTTCACTAGATAGTCTAAAGCTCCTCCCATTGCAGAACTTTTTCAAAATGAAGTTCAGTTTTTCAAAATGAACTTTTTCCTTACTTTTTCAAAAGTAAGGAAAGTTCCAAGGGGAAAGCATAAAGAAAAAAAAAAAAAGGTTCACTGCCTTTCTTGTGTCATTGCTGGATACATCAGTGGGATGTGCTTATCTTAGTAACCCATAACCAAAGGCCTTGGATTTCAGTAACTTTAATTAATAAGGCTCAGATCATGCTAGAACTGGCCCTACTGATTGTTAATACTCTCAGAGAAGAAATATGTGAAACATCCTCTCACTAGCAAAGAGATGGGGAAGTTGTCATCTCCAGAGTTCTGGGTGGGAAAAATTCTTCCCTTAAAAATCATGTCATGCTGGCTGTTGGGAAAATGGCATCCAATTGAGTTGTTTCATGCAGGGTTGCCATGAACCTTCACCTTTGTAAAAATTGCAGTGTTTGTGAAGTGCAATAAATGAGGTACGCATGTATTAGGAAATGGTGCTTTTACATCATAAACATAAATTATTGTGGAAAATGTAAAAAAAATAAATAAAAATAAATAAAATTTTTTACAGCTCAAAAATGTCATCAAGGTTCCTGTCTTGAAGGTCCTGAAGGTTTTGAGTTTGACATAACCATACAGTCATGTGTTATTTAGTGACAGGGACACATTTAGAGACATTCATATTTAGGAGACTCAGTGGTAGTGCAAATGTCATAGACTGATACTATTTTCCACTCCTTCCTGCCAGTGTAGCAACTCAGGAGGGTGGGCTGGAAGAAGAGTTGTATGTGCACCACCATGTCTCTAGGTGTTCGGCATTCTGGGACACCACTACATGTGTGCCCTGTCATTGGCCGAGGGCTGCCAAAAAGCCCTGACAAGTATTGATTTCCCCAAAGGAGAAATTAGCAGTGATAACAAAAAAAGACCCCATCTGATTTCACTGGTGAGATGCCCAAATTCTGCTCCCAGGAACATGTTTTAACCCAAGACACTTAAGATTTTTCACAGATAAAACTGCCTGAGCGTTGCTCACCATCTAAACTCTAGATTTAGGTCTGCCATGTGAATGAGTCAGCAGAAACACAAGCAGAGGATCTCTACCCTGGAACAGGTCACCCGTGTCAAGGGAGCCTACATGAAATGATGGATGATATAAAAGAACATAAAACAAGTCCCATATTTTATAAAAAAAGATCATGTGAATCCTAACAATAAACGATGCTCATGAGAATAAAAGTTTAGTATAGATGGAGATATGAAAAAATAGCCCCAATATTTTAGAGATATGTAAACAACTGACAAATAAATAATAAAAGTTATAATAATAAAAAAATAAAAGAAATAATAAAAGAAATCAAACCTTAATGGACAAGTTAAAATAAGATGTTAAAAGGACATGTACCCAAAGCATGTGTCCCCAGCAGTTATATAAAAGCTCTTTCATTTAGTTAATATCATTTCCATTACAAGTGGTTGATCTGGCAGAATCTAGTATGAATGGCCACTGTTTGGGGACAGAGGGAAGATCCAATAATAAGAATCAGGTGACCCTAAATTTCTGGAATTTCCTGAAGTTTCCTAGTTGGCAATATCACTGACATTCTAGATAAAGGAGGTTTAGAAGTAAACAGCAGATCCACACTCCAATTATATCTATAAATTAATTATATATATAGATTAGTTAGAGATACAGGTTGTTTTCTAGATATTTATATTTAACGCTGACAAGTTTTTGTAGTGTGACAAAGCTCAAGTTCCACAAATTCAACCCCTCCCTCCTGTTAGGGCAATGAAAGTTCTAAATCTCTTCTGGGCAATAAGCCATGTTGAAAAATGAGTTTATTCTTGAGATTAAATTCAAACAATGGGATTGAATATAAATGATGTGTGAAGTCTTCAAGTTGTGTCTTGACCAGCAGGGAAATATCCTCCTTAATGGTGGATATGGCAGTAAGAAATGCTCGGTCATGGAGGCAGACAAGAAAATCACCAAGGTAACAAGGATGAAGACCCTGGGTGCCTGATGACCTTGTGGAGCAGACTATCACTTAGGTTTTATGTGAGAAAGAGCCGAAACTCTTTTGCGATTAAGCCACCATAAAAGCAAATGACCTTTATCACACTTGAGTCTGCTGAACAGAATGTAGTGCTTAGAAGTGTTTAGGGGAGGTACCATTTTCCATCCCACTTACAAATAGCTGTCTTGGATTAGCTACCAGAAACTGGGGAGTGGGGAGCAGCTGAGTGGCCAGGTTACCTAGAAGGCAAAAGCACTCTTATTCCTCTGGCTTTGACTTGCACCCATGACTTGGCAGGAGTTGAAGAGAGAAGACAGATGGAGAGATACTCATAAGAGACATAAGAGTCAGAGACACACAGGGAGGCAAAAAATGGCAGCTGTTGTCATAATGTGTAATCTTCCTTTATCCCAGCTGCTTGGGCCCTGCCCGAAGCCTTTCTTGATATTTCCTTCTCAGAAAGTGACTTGTGGAGAGCTTTGGGGCCTCAGTGGCCTTTTCTGGTGCTATCCCTGTTTAGTGGGGTTTGCTCGAGAGTATTACTTTAGGATAATAATCCTAATAATCTTTCTTTTCTTTTCTCTCTTTCTGCACACTTACCTATTAAAGAGGTTTCACACTATGAGTCTGCTTTTTTATGTGGCAGATGGCAGGATCCTGTTTTAGAGCATGTACCCCCTGAAATTTGGGGATTTCTATCTGACTCTTGGTTACATGTTAACAGAAGTACAATGTTACCTTTGTTCAAATCTAACATTGATGGCATTGACTTAAAGGAAATTATTTTGATAATGTGACTGATAGGCAGAAAACTCACTGTTCAGTTTCTAGCTGCAAGACCTTGGGTTCTAAGCCTGGACCTATGGGAGAGCCCACTAACGCATGTAAAGGCCTTAACAGTAATGAGCTTTAGGAATGGGCTCCCTGGGGACAAGGGTGGAGGTGTTCTTAATGTGAGAAGATGGGTAAGCACAGCTTTTGCATGGTCAGAGAGGCCAATTCAGGCAGAAAGAAATCACCGTTGTTTCTAATGTAGCAAGCAATTCTACTATATTTAGCTGTGTTCTTCCAGAATCTTCCAGGACATACCCATATAGGAAAAAATATGTACTTCTTCTTTCCTTTCTCTTCCCCCTTGCCACTTGGGTGACACTTCAAAGTTATGGTTAACCTTGTTAGGGATGAACACTTGGGAAACCCCCAAGGGCTAGAAGAACTGGAGCTCTGAGGGGTTTGTGAAATGTTACTACATCATAACAACTCTGTTTTTTCCTTTTACCTGAAAACTTTCAGTGTTCAGATCCCTGGTATTTGGGCCTCCACCATAGATAGTTCACTTCAATCCCTGATACTGAACCTAGTGAAGTGAAGTTATATTTGATGAATTCCTTTGTGGTCTTTATACGCTATTTTGTTAACAGAGTCAAACAAATTATGAAGAATTTCAAGATGGTGGACCAGACTCACACTCACAGAGAGATGACTGTTGTGGATGTGTGGCTATGCATACACATAATTGGAAGCTGGAACATCGAAGGATGTAGCAGAGTCCTTTTCTTGTGAAGATTAATGAGGACCACAGAACACAGGAGTGAGAGGCTGGTTAACCTGCTAGGTGACTGGGGATCATGTGTTGCTCCCCACCTGGCTCTGTGAATCTCTGGAGGACATGCAAACACTTCAGCCCTGTGTTTTCATCTGTATGATGAGGTTTCAGATCAGTGATCTCAAAAATCCCTTCTGGCTTTCAAATCTTATCTTGACATTAACAAAGTAATATTAATTTTGCAGTTTCATAATCTGCAATTATATATTCTCGTCTTCAACTCCATCTGCTTGCCGACCTCAGAATGTGAGCCATTAAACTTGGAATAGAAATGCTTAGAAGTGAAGTTTGCCTTTTCGTTATGAAATAAAATTAAAGTGCCGAGAGTGTTTTGTCAGTTCAAATTAACATCGGCCCAGGGACGCCCTGGTGCGTCTATGTTAGAGACAGCCAGTGGTCTTTGCACTCAGTGGCTGGGTTCAGTTATTCTCAGAATTAGGGGAAAAAAGAAAAGGCATGCCTTGAAATCAAATGAGGTTTTAATTTTTTTTTTATATTTAGCATAGTTTGGATTTTTATTCTAATTTCCTTCCTGTTTTTCTAAATAAAGGGAACCACTTGCCCTGGGATCCTTCTGGCATGAGGGCCCTGAGATCTGTGAGTTGCTCCTGGCCTTCATCTGGGAACCCACCCCCAGAGCCTGCCCAAGGCCTGACTCTGCAGTCACTTTCCAGACAAGGCTGACCAGCTTGGCTCAGCCTGAACTGTGCGATGGCACTGCAGATTTGGCCATGGCTGGTGCCAAGCACGCTGACTACAGCCACCTTGGCTCCCCAACAGGGACATGTGGACAGGCAGAGTGGCTTCTCCTCACAGTCATCACAACTTGGGAAGGTGACCAGCACAAAACTACTTGGGACTGTCTTACTAGATTCCCTCAAAGTGTGTAACCTGGAGAAAATAAGTCATTGTGTCTGGGAGTGCGTTCTCCACACCAGGTGATAATCTTTAGGTCAGAGCAAGTTGCTCAAGTCCTTAAGTTTTTGCATCACATTTTAAAATTGTTGAAAACAATCAAATTTGGCCAGACACTGCTTATTTCAGCTTCCCTCTACCAGCAAACCTGCCCCAGCAACTGGTCACCACCATGCCACCCGCAAGCTCTAATGCCTGGTTGAAGCCTGTTGGTCTATATGTCCTGAAGAGCAGATGTTCTGAAGATCAAATTCCCAGGAGTGAAGACCCTGTGGTGGGGAGTTGAGGGGGAGGAGGAAGAGAGGGTGTCCTGGCTGCCTGTCTTCCCTGAGCCCTGGTCACTGTCAGGCGGTTTGCAGGCTGTGCTGGTTTGTCAACAGTCTCTGTGCTTGTGTGGCTTGCCATTGGCAGTTTCAATACTATGGGGCTGGTTACATGGCCTTGGGCTCCACCTGATGACCCAGCTCCGAGCTGCTGGTGCCTCCCCAGAAATCTGAGGTGCTGGAGTTGTAGCTCCTTGGTCTGCAACAGGTGTCACCCCCTGGGTCAATTGGCCCCGGCGCTGTTTGTTGTGAAGGTGTTACTGGCATACGGTTTGTTTGGTGTTGTCTAGAGCGACAGCCAATTGTTGTAGGATGCACAAAGCTAGACAGGTCCTGTCGGCCTTCAGAGCTGAGCAGAGGCGTGTGCATGTGAACATGCGTGCACTTGTGCATGTGCTTGTGTAGATCCTGCCTCTAGTGCCCGCAGAGGTACCTTCGACATCTACTCTTCCCAGGTGTGAGTGGGGGAAGGGCCTACCTGCATCTCAGTGTTCTCATCCACACAATGGGCTGATAATATTCTCGGTTATGAGCACATCGCACCTGACTGAGCCTGGCAAGCAGCCGGAGCTCAATGCCTCTGGGCTGCAGATCTGTGCACTGCAAGGCCGGGCCCAAGGACTGTGCAAAGCACGGAGGTGAGGAAGAACCTGGTCTTGCCCATGTGGTCCCCTGTGGGTGTGCCTTGTGTACACCATGAATACAACATGAAACATGGCCGACTCAGGGGTGAGCTGGGTCTAATTTTGGGAAACCGGAGGGTGTGATTTTGGGAACAAGTTTGGACAGGCTACCTACTTGCCCCTCACTTTTCTGAGGCATTCCCCTAGGGTGAGTAGGAGTGATGTCATCTCCTGGGGCCTGGGAAAGGTGAAATAACTATCATTATTACACTGCTGTAACTGCAGGATTCAATGGATTCAATGTTCTTGTCTGCTCTGGTTGAGCTGGGAGGACAGGCAGTGAGAGGGTGAACAGTGGTAGGAGAGCCTGGTGCTACCACTCAGGGGAGACACTCCTTAGCTTTTCAGGTCACATTTCTTCCACTGGGCACGAGGTTGTAAAACCTGACCCTGGCAGGAAAAGGGTAGATGTGTGTGTGAGAGAGAGAACAATAATCTAGGCAGTTCCTAAATCATATAACTGGCAACAAACATTTTGTAAAGGATATTACACATAAGCAAATCATCTTACAGAAATCAGTTGATCAAAGTGGATATCTTAGTGAACTTTTGAGAGAAAAGTGAGCAAACATTAGGAGGCTCTTGTGATTACATAAGGTCAGAACAAGAAAGCATGTCTTAGTGCAGTGTAAGATGGAATGTGTCCTTCAGTAAGATTCAGTAAGAATCTTAGATATGGACAGGGAAACACAGAGCAGTGGGCACTCTAATTCTCATTTCTTTCTTAGGGCTATCAACATCAATCACCTCTTAAGGGCAGGTGAGCTGCAGTACTGATCATAACCTGAGAAAAATGCTTGTTAATCAGTCTATGTGTCTGGACTTCTGGGGGGAGTTTGAAATCACAGGTATGAATTCAACCCTTTACACTGACTCACAAGAAGCAGTAGTTGTAGTAGCTGCAGTAGTAGTAGTGGTAGTAGTAGCAGTAATAGTAATAGCAATAGTAGTAGTAGCAATAGCAATAATATTGCTACTGTAGTCAGCCCAGGGCTGTTTAAGTTGAAAAACTCCCTGGAGATTTTGGGTTTGGTCACACTGGTTAAGGGTTGTGATGAATAGCTCCCTCCAGAGGAGATACTGCAGATTATCATCAAATTCCCTTGTGGAGTTATTCAGGCTTACTGTGCTGAAACTCATGTAAATAGTTTGGTGCAACAGAAAGAGTAGGAATTCAGAGTTAAACTCTGGGTTCCTCTTCTTACTAGTTTGCAAGTTGCTACACAGAAGGGCTTGTCTCTGTACCACATCTTCAAAATATGTAAAATGGATCAAGCGGGGTTCTTCATTCCTGTGGTCTGCTTACCTTCTATATCACACTGCCTCATTCACTGAGGTAGTGACCTTGTCCTCTACACTGATCACACACAGGGTCCCATCTATCCTCCTCACCTTCAGCAATAAATCCAGCTGAAACCATTAACTTCCCCATCTCAATCCCCATTGTCATGGACACACCTTGGATCACTGAGCCACTTTAACCTTGAACTCAGTAGTGACTTTGAGTTCATTTACTGTAGACCTTGGTTGCCAAGATCCTTGAGTGTATCTTTTACTCCAGCCCATTAATATCATTATCACTTAAGTCCCCACACCCTCTGTAGTTAGCTGACATGACACAACTATTGTTAAGTCACTTGCTTGCCAACATCCTCAATTTTCCTGCTTCTCTCTTTTTCTCTGTTGCCTGGGGAAACCATCTCCTGGTTGAAACCAGCCATCAGTCTTCATAATAACACCTGAGCTGATGAACTTTGCCTGAGAGAATCTCACAAGTGTCTGGGTGCCATCCACATTAGCAGAAAGTCCCCACCTTCATTCAGTGCAGCAGAAAGTTTCCTTCCACAGTGAATTTGTTTCCCTGATTTCCAACATGTCCGTTTTATAGCTTCTTTTTTCTCCTCTAAGTTCATGCCCATCCATACTCCTCACCTGAACCTGACTTCATGGTTTATTAGGAAAATGAAAATTCTTGGGGAGGCTGGCCTTCAATTGTCCCCACAGAACCTCCTTCCTGTTGCCTGCTCTCCCCCAGGCTCATGCTCCCAAGACAGGGCTGAGGCAACAGTTGCTCTCTCCAAACACAAATTCTATTGCTTCTTATCTTTTCAAGGTCTTTGTTCTTAGGGTTATCTTGCCTTTCTGCTACACAGTCATTTCTATCTGCCCATGAAGGCAATTCAATCAATGTATAAACAGGCTCGAATGACCCACTTGGAAAAATAGCCCTCTGTGCAAATGTCCCCCCAGCTGGTAGCAGCGCTTTTGCTTTTGTTTTCATTCAGGACTAAGCAGCTCTAATGAGCCCCCCTCTGCCTACTGCCTGCACTTCCTTATTCCCATTAACCTTCTTTATTGAGTTATGAAAATGTGTGGGCATACAGAAAGAGATAATAATCTAATGAACACCCACAAAAACAGTTCTATCCAATCTTAACATTTTTCAATACTGGCTTCTATTTTATTTTTTGTTAATGGAAAACAGTCACAGATAAAATTGACAGTCCTTGTTTATCTTGCCTCAATCTCCTTTCTCCTCTCCCTCCCCAGAGATAAGCAACCTGAAGTGAGTATTTATCATTTCTGAGCCATTTAACTATAACATTGATAGCCATACATTATTTAGAGATGGTGTTTTTGGCCAGGCATGGTGGCGCATGCCTGTAAAGGGCAGTCTAGGAAGCTGCGGCTGGGGATCACGGTTCGAGTCCCACTGGGGGCATGTAGTGAGATCTAGTCCCCCCAAAATAGCTGGGTGTGGTGGTGTGTGCCTATAACCCCAGCTACCTGGGAAGCTGAGTTTGGGGATTCCTTGAGCCTGTGGTACCCTGGGCAAAGTGAGTCTGCAGTTCCACAGGCAAAAATAGCAAGAGCTAGTCTCAAAAAAAAAAAAAAAAGAAAGAAAAGAAATGGTGTTGTTGGTTTTAATACTTTCTATAAAGTGCAGTATATTGCATGTCCTCAGCAACTATGCCTATGCCAGTTGGGTATTCTAACATTACAAGAATGTTTTAAAAGCCTTCATACCTTCCCAAGTGACTACTACTTAGCTCTGAAGTTCTCCTTGTTGAGACTTGGTAACTGTTGTGATTGCCAGGCTGATGGGTGTGACATGGTGCCATCTTGTTTCAGTTGAATTTCCATGATTATTAGGTAGGTTTATACTAGTCTGATGCCCTGGGTCATTGGGTGTGTCCTCCTTCATTTCTACAATTTTCTGTAACTTCCTCCTTAACCAGGGGGTTGGTAGGAATCTGAAAATATTTTCTGCACACTATCTTTTGTCACTTGTATGCACTGAAAATTCTCCCTGGCTATGGCTTGCTTTTCAGTTGTATTTCGTCATATGGAAGTTCTAAACATTAATGTTGTTCACTGTATTGATTTTTTTTTCTTTATCGCTGGTCTTTGTATCTTATTTTGAGAACTGCTTTCTTGCCCAGAGGTCATATAGGTATTTTTTATGTTTTCCTGAATGTTTTAATGCTCTGTTTCTCACTTCGGCTTTAATGTACTCTGAAGTTATTTCTATGAATGACCAGAGGGGGGTTTCTAATGCAGTGTTTTCACATTAGGGCCATCCATTGTCTGAAAAGCAATACTGGGCCCTCCTGGCCCCTGAGCTCCTTTGTCACATGTCAAAGAGGGTACATATATGTGAGCCCATGAACAGACCTCCTTTGTCCCTGTGCCTTATTTTTTATGAACAATATTGGCCTGTTAGCTTAAGATTCCAACCTACTTTGTTCATTTTCTGCAGAAATTCCTTAACCACTCTGAGATATTCACTCTTCCCTTGCTTATACATTTTAGGATCTACTGAAGTTTTATATAATTAGTAGAAATTTCGATCGGATCTGTATTTAAGGATAAATTTGGGTAGCATGGACAGTTGTGAATGAATATTTCATAGTCAAGATATTTTATACTCTATCATTCCACCAATAAATGTGGAATAGGATCAATTTATTTGGGCCTGTTGAGGATCTTAGATCTACTTTAGTAAGTTTTCCACAAAGATCCAACATCTCTTTTGCCGAAATTATTTTAGGTAGTGCATTGATTTTTTTGTTAATGTTTTCTTTTCTAAATTATATATTTTTATATTTGCTGCTGCTTTATGGGAACACAATTGATTTGTGTACTGAGATTCTGTCTAGCTACCTTGCAGAGCTTTCTCTTTGTTCTGATTACTTATCTGTAGATGTTCCTAAGAGGTGAGACAGTTATGTCCTCTGTTAAGCCAAGCTTGTTTGTTCTTTTTAGACCCTTGTTTCAGTGTTGAATAAAAACGTTGATGTGGGCATGCTTGTCTCAGTCTTCTCTTTCAAGTGAATGTTCCCATCTCTTAACAATTAAATATAAAGTGCTCATCGACCTTTTTTTGTAGTCGGTCACATTAGACAAATTTCTATTACATGTCTAAAAGAGTTTTTTCTTCAGTGACAAGCATATGCTGAATTTGATCAAAACATATTATGTAGCTACGGAAACTATATGATTTTCTTCTTTATTCTATTGATGAGGTGATTTGTATTTATTTCCTAGTGATAAAACATCTTTTGAATTGGGGAGATTTTTCTATTTCTTAGAATAACATTCATTGAAAAAAGGTTAATTGTGCCTCCAATTGACCTTCCTTAGAAAACCATCCATGTCTGTTTGTCTGTTTTGTTTGGTATTTACTGATTCTTTTTCTTTAATGGTCATTAGTATATTTGAATTTTCATTTTTTTCTAGGTTTTCTAAAACTATGTTCTTCTAGTAAGTTATGGATTTTGTCATTAGTTTGTTTCATTAATATTTCTTTTTTTTCAGTTATGATCTTATTGATTATACTGTTATCTTCATAACCTATGTCACTAATATGTGATATAAACTACCTTATTTCCCTCCAATTGTTCTTTTTAAGGCTAATTTTCTCTTTAAATGTTGTAGTTATATAAGTTTTATACATTGTATTTTTTCACACAGCATAATATACTTCTCTGATTCCCACTGTATTTTTTGTAAGGTGTGTTATTAGAAATATGGCTTACAATTTGCAAATGTGATGTTTAAAAATTACTGTATTTAAAAAAATTAACTTGCAAATTGCACTGTAGAGATTTTTCTGAGTTTCTTGAGGCTTGCTTTGTTTCCAGAACTTTTTAATTTTTGTGAGTCTTGCATGAACATTTAATATGTTCATTAGAATAACTAGTTGATTTTCTTAGATTATTTAAATTAATTTTATTTTTTTCCCATGAACCTGTCAATTATGGAAAGAAATATGCTCTATTAATTATTGTAGATTTGCCAATTTTCCTTATAATCCCATTAACTTTAATTTTTATATTTTGGCATTTTTCTGCTTTTTTTTAAAAAAAATCCTGATTTATTTAAAAGTAGCATTTAATCTTCCCAAGGTTTTTCTAAACAACCATAACAGAACTTAATATGATGGGTTACCTCTCCACTTACTATATAATCAATTTATTAATTAATAAAGCCTATTAAATATTAAATATATTCCAAAATATATTATACAGCTATTTTACTAATTGCATGCTAACTTGCATGTCCCAAGTGACTGAATCCTTTTTAGAAAATATTTTTACTGAAAAATATTTGTCTTAAAATCTACTTTTCCATATTGGTATTTATAAACCAGTTTCCTTTTTATTGATATTTGCTTGGCATATATTTTTCCCATTATTTGCTGTGCTTTCACATACAATTAGATTTTATATATTTATTTGATTTCTATTAATTTTTCTCTGATGTTTTCTCTCCATTTCTGTTTTATTTTCATTTCCAGCTTTCTACTGGGTTGATACATTACCTTTATTCCATCTTTTTTTTTCTTTCTACTGATTTAGAAGACTGTATCTATTGCTTATGTTTTGCAGTTATTACTACTGCTGTGCTATTCTAACATAATCAATATTTCCACTGTACCTCACTCTCTGCCCTGATCATCTGCCCCATTGCTTCTTACTCACAGTCATCCTTCATGTGCTACCTTTTCCATAAAGCTGTCCTAACACTACACTGAGCCAGACACCCCTGAACTTGTCTTTCCTGCATCAGGATTCAGGACCGCACATTCGAGTCTGGGTGACCAGAGACGGCTACTCACTTTCCTCAACAGACTGTCATACCTAGAAGGCAGAGATGGTCTCTGTGCTGTCCTTCATTCCCTCTTAATGTGAAGTCAGGATCTGCACCAACTTTATGAACAAACTTGGTTGGGAAAACCAAGCAGTGGGGAGGGAAGAGAGGGCGTGATGTTGGGGCTCACACTGATACCTGGAGTTGCTAGGCGGCTAGATCTGGAAGGGCCTTTTGCCTACTGTCAGTTAGGAATGAAATTTTCCTGGTAAACCCAGAACAGAGACAATGCTGGGTAAATAAAAGGGTAAAGTATTTCTTCCATATGTTATGAAATCCTGTGTAGTCAAGCCAGTGGTGAGATGGGGACTCTATAGTGTCACCAGGGACCAAGTTCCTTTTTTCCATTTCTGTTCCCCTTGGCTCATCGTCCACATTCCTAGGGTCATTTCATGGTCCTGGATGGTGGCTGGAGTTCCAAATAATACAATCAAGTTCCAGGAAGACACCTAGAGGCAGAAGGACACACAATCACTTCCGGCAAGCTGTCATTTTTTTTTACGGAAACTTTTTTGGAATCCCATGAGCTTGTCATGGTTACGTTCTGCGGTCTCATTTGGCGGCCAGACAGATTTGTTTGAAATGAGACTGCAATTCAAATAAAGCCAGAGGGCTCTGCCATTGCAGAGGATAGGGTTGCTGTTTGGGGTGACCACTAGTGTGCAGTGTGGTGCCAGAGACCATAGTGGGGGGTGCGGAGAAACCAGTGAGAAGAAGTGTTCCTTTCAGGTGTCAGAGTTGACATTCTGATTTATAGGGACAGCAATGGTAATGGAGAGAAAGATCTACATGCAGAACCAGCAGATGGGTTATAGCACAACCCTCCACCCCCTTCATAGCTCATCTTCCTGATTTTCCTCGGGAGGGCCTGTACTAACTACCTTATTTCACTTAGTAGAAATTCTCTTTATTGAACTCAAGGTTATTATGACTCAATCTTTTTGGTGACTGATGGGGTAAACTAACACAGAGCCATTTGCGTTTCTAAATTTATGTAGGATGAATATTATTTTTTAAAATTTATTTTCAAAGGTACTTATTTCCCCCAAAGCTCCATTTCCAAAGACAGAGGAAAACAGAGGACACTGATTATTAAGTATCTTTTTTAAAAGCACAGCTATTGTTTGCATATATACGCTCAAGATACAGATAAAGCTCTGTGTCAGAAATCACCCAGGAAACCAAGTGGATGCTTGCTTTCTCTCCACATCACAGACCATCTGCATTTCCTCTAGGTATTCCAAATCTTTTAAACATAGCCATTTCTTCTTTCTCCATACTAATAAAAAGATGACTTGGGGTGTTTCAAATATGCTGATTTTATTATAAAGAAACTGGGTTGTGAGAAAAAATATATCTAAAACTTTACACACCAAGATAAGACAAAATACTTCCAGATTTTCTAGAATACTTTGGTCTTTTGGATACACAGCTAAAGTAAAAAAACAGTATGTCTTTTTAACCCTTGCTGAAAGAGAAATTAATTAATACATTTTCCTAGGAAAAAGTGAGCCCTTCTTACTGAAGATGTGGTCTCGTTGTGGTACCTCTGGGTTCATGCTGTGGCCTCTGCTGCTCTCTTGAATGTGATGTCAGGTGATGGGGGGGGAGGATGTGGTTTTCACTTGTGAAAAAGTTCAAGGGAGTTTAGAATCAAGGTAAGAGGGTGAATAAATGCCAGGGCCTAAGTGTCAGCCTCCCTATAACAAGCAGCAACTGCAAAGCAGACAAGGGGAGTTGGAGATCAGCCTTGGCTGGACATGGGCAGGAACTCAGATTCAGGCAAGGGCTTATGAAGGAGTATCCTATGCATGGAAGGGCAGAGGATGGGGTGTAACCGCCCACATGGCTGAACTAGTCCTTTGCAGAAGGTCCAGGTACTCTGCCTATTTCTGCTCATTCTCGGGTATATTGTAACTATCTTCATTCTATTCTGTCTTAATTTCTGGGCTGTGTGTTTTGAATAAAACTGGCCTGCTTTTGTTTGACTGGGGAGTAGTCTGTGACACTGAATGGAATGTGAGTATTTCTTGAGGCAACAGAATCCTTTCTACTGAAACTCAAGGGACGTTGGCAGTGGCCTGAATTCTCTGCACCAGAGTCTTAATCTGTAAAAGTTCTGGAAATATCAGAGTGTCCCCTGTGCCACAATCACTAGCCTTCCAAATATTTAAAATCTAGGAAGCAAACACATCACCAGCATTCTAAGTGAGGTGTAAAACTCGGAATGATTTACCAATGTCTGACTGTACTAAGAACAAAAACAGATGGGACTGATATGGTTTAGCATTTGTTTTTCAGTTCTTAATGCCCTGATCTAGAAGGAGGAAAAGAGAAGAAAAGGGGGAATACTTCAGGAAGAGGATGGAAATGGGGTCTCTGGCTCAGTGGTTGGAAATTCTGGTTAAGATGTCCTTGTCCAGAGGCCATGGTTTCTGGATTGAGATTTTTTCCATCACATGAAAACAACTTCTTGCACCTCAAAGGTCAAGGATATCAAGGTCTCCCTTTAAAATCACAGGTGACGACAGTTACTGCATTTTCATGTTCTTTTGATGATATCCTCGCCCAGCGCTGATCCCTGCTCCTCTCTTCTCCATGACAGTTCAGCTGTGTGGCTGAGAATCAAGCACCAGGGAGCAAAGGGAAGACAAGACCAAACAGGTTAATTATTTCTGAGACATAAGAGACCCTTTTGTCTCCACGCAGAAATGAGGTGAATCAGGAAATGGATGGCGTTTTTCAAGTCACATGAATCAGCGCCCCAGAATTCATCATTTTCACCAACTGTTAGGCTGCTTTTCTCATCCTGAGACATTCTGTCCTAGCTTTCCTACAACAGTTTAAGGAGAGCTACCATTTTATACTTAAAGGGGCCAAGGAAATGGTTTTGTTTTGAAATGGTCACTTTCAGTTTTATGTGATGAGATGCTGCATGGAGAAAGTTCTTTAGTGAGCAATGATATGTCAAAGCAAACCAGAAATGTCATTGGAAAAAAGAAACACCTGTGGATTCTTTAAGACCATTGCATCTGGAGCAGCCACCATCTGTGGGGCCTTGGGTGAATGTCCCACTTCCATTACTGCCTTTCTTTCTCCTTCCTGGTCACAGGCCCCCCAAACCTTCCCTCTCCCTATTTCCCCCCAGGGAAATAGGGGGGAATATCAGATGAAGAGACTAAAGCCAGGAAAGTTGAGGAACTTTCCCCAAGCTATGTGAAATCACAACCTCAGGTTCATTTCACATTAAAGGAAGGATACCCTCAAACTTATTAATTTGTTTAATTAATTGAATTAATTGTTTAATTAATTAAATATACAGCTGACAATTCATTGTCAGTAAATATTCATAACTGAAGGTTTCCCTACAGTCTGTCAACTAACCCTCCCCCCCATTCCCATATAAACTTGCATGATTTACTGAGTTATCAACTATCCAAGGCTACAGTGTAGAAAACTATTTTCTTCCCACTGGTTAGTTCTATGCATGCCGCCGGGCACGGTGGTT
>PVHY01002713.1:0-79937 GCA_004024945.1 Uropsilus gracilis | reverse complement strand
AGTGTAAGGCAGCATCAGCCCAGGCTCCTCGCCCCACCTCTGGGGGCAGAGCACTCAAGCTAGACTTTGGCCAGCCCCCTCCCGGGGAGCGCTCCCAGGCCTGTAAGCCACGTAGGCAAGAGAATCGGAATGTCAGGAATGGAACTAGGGCCCTGTGAGCCAAGCACAGAAGGAGAAGCGCTAAGCTTTTCATTAAGGCCCGGGAGCCAGGCAGCTGCCAGGCACCAGGCAGAGTGCCCTCTCACCAACCCAGGCAAGAATGTTCCTTAAAGAAATTGGCTCCTTGCTAATATTTCCTTCTGAATGTCTTAAAGGAAATCCCAGTGAGGACTTAAGTACCCTGGGAGCGCCATCACCAAGTCAAAGACTAGAGATTTGGGGTTGGCTCGGGAGAACTGCTTTCGTTTCATTCTTTTATTAAAAAATACTTCCAGACAGTAGAGACAAATCAGCGTCTACTGTATGTCTACTGTCCTCTCGGATCTGCGTGACTGCTATGTGAGCCCGAGCATCTCCCAGAAATGGGCACTTTTGTGATGAGCTCCATGGACATCCCCAGCACTGGGCCATGCTGGCTCCTTAGAAGGCCGTGTGGATGTGGGGACGGGCAGCCTGCGGTCGGTGAGAGCAGTGGTGAGGGCCTTCACACCTTTTCTTATACCAGCGAAACTTCCAAGCTACATTCTGGAGACAGCAAAAGGGGCCCAGAGAGACCAGCTCCCCTTCTTCCTTCGGGAAAAGAGCGCATTGCCCACCTTCAGGGTCCCCAACCAAGTGTTGTCATGCCAGCTCTACACGCCCGAGTTGACTTCACTTTCCCCTCAGTATGAACCCTAAGTGCCTCTGACTCCCAGGGCCTCTCTTAGAAGCAGTGAGCTCAGAACAGCTTATTCAATTCCAGGAGTCTGGAAAGCTTAAACTTGCTTTCTGATGGTGAATTTTTTCAGCGCAGCACTATCTCCAAAAGGCAGAAAGCTCCTGCAAAACGTGGAACGTCTGCCCAAGAAATGGACGCGTTGACTTTGTTCACGGGGGACTGGGGTCTCAACTCGCGGCGTGGCTGCCTGGGGACCCCGTGATCTGTCCCCTGGGCCGTCGGATCTTTGCATTTCCCAGATTAAACTCTGCTGAAATCCACCCCAACTAGCCCGGAGGTTCACTCCCAAGTCGCTCGCTCCCTTAGGTCCCGCGGCAAGTCTCTCCTCTGTAAGGAGTTGCAAACTGGGAGCACGCAGGAGAACGTCACCCAGAGAGAACAAAATCACAGACTCGGGGACTAGGCGACCCTGTCCCGGCCACAGGCCCGGGTCCCCGGCTGGATCCGGTCGCACACGTACCTGGAGACGAGGTCGAGGAGTGGGTGCGCCACGTCGCGGGTCCGGCCGCGCCGCCTCCGGCGTTTTATACCGTCCCCGTCCCCGCCCCCACCCCAAGTAGCCACGTCCGAGCGGCGGGACGAGGGGGGGAGGCACCGAAGGCAGCCCCTGGAGAGGGCAAGGGGGTTCCCGAAAGTCAGCACTCGGACCCTTACCCTAGGGAGGCCGAAGTGGGGCTCCTGCGGTGGCGTGAGGAGCTTGGGGTGCAGAAGTGTGTGTGTGGGGGGGATCCTGCCTGGGGAAGGGGCGGTGTCGGGGGAGGGGCACAAGGGGTCAAGCGCGGGGTGGGGCTCTCGGGTTTCACCCGGGCTGGGAGGGGAGGCGGAGGCGCGGCGGCCGGGGCGGAGCGGGGGCGGGGCGGAGGCGGGGCGAGGCGGGCCCGCTCTCCCCGCCGGCGCACCCCGCGCGGCTCTACTCGCGGGGAAGGCGGCGCCGGCGGCGGCTGCTCCTGCTGCGTCCGCTCCCGCGAGCTCCCCTCCCGCCACGGGTGGGCTCCGCAGCCCCCCGCTCCATCGCGGGCCCCGCCTGGGCGGCAGCCCCTACCCCACACCTCCCCTCTGCGGGGGCGACCCGGTCCGGGTGGTCTATCCCGCGGGGCGCCCCTCCTTTCCCGTAGCTTCTTTGCGGAGCTCGCTCGGGCGCCCAACTTTGCCTCTTCGCGGGTCGCCCCCGCCGGGCGCAAATCTGCTCATCTCAGGCCCGGGCGCGCGCTCGGGGTCGGTGCGCCCCGCTGTCCAGCCCGAGACCTCAGCCCGGAGCGCAGCGAGTAAGGGTGGCTCTGGGCAAGTGGCAGGGGGCCGCTGCTGCTGCCTCGACTTTTCTGTCCGGTCGCTGAAGAGGACCCTCTGGAGCCGCTCGCAACCCGGAGGTGCCAGATGGCTAGAGGAGGAGCGCGCATCCCCCCTGGTGAGCGACCCCGTGTCCTGTCCCTGCGTGGCGGTGCTCGAGGCCCGGCTGGTACCGCGCTGCTGGCCGGGACCCGGGTGGGTTGTGCGGCCGTGGTGGGCGGGTGGTTTGTGCGGATCTCGGACAGGGTCGGTCGACTGGCACCTGGGCGGAGGCAGCCCGCTGGCGCATAGTGCAGGGCTAGAAGGACCATCAGTACGGCGGTGCCCATAGTTGAGTCAGTGCACGGGTTGGAAGTTTGTGACTGACGGGTCCGAGGTCTGAGCGTGCGGAGGTAAGGAGCTGAAGCTGCCCAGAGGGCGAACCGGGACCTAGCGCCCGCGGGGAGTGCGCAGTGAAGACCCGTGCGCGCACCTCGCCCGCGTTCTGCTCGCGGAGTCGGGAGCTAGTGGTATGGGTCCGAGTGGCTCGAACTTCGCCGTCCCGGAGCCACTGCCTACAGCCCCGCGGACCGAGGCAGGTTTCCCTCCTCGGGCTGCTGGAGCTTTGCAGCGCGCGGGAGAAACCGGGAGGCGGTGGCACTTGGGCTTACGTACGCTAAGCTCTTTGGTTAATGAGGGGCACGGAGGCTGCGACTGCCCCGAACGCCGCGACTGGGGCTGCCGCAGCCGGGGAACCGCCAGCCAGGGCTCCAGACTTCGTTTTTCCTGGCTGGGGCTTTCGGGGCTGGAGGCACGTCTGGGCCCCGGAGGGTGTTCCCAGGATGTGCGGGGAGGGGTGATCTCCGCGGATCGCTCTCCCCGCTTCCAGGTGGCGCGGTCAGACGGGACTCCCGGGGCATTGGCGGGAAGCAAAGCCCTGTGCTCGCTTTGTACCTGGATGCAGCTGCCGCGAGTTGGGCTGGAACTTTGCTGCGCCTGCGGCGTCCCGGGGATCCCCGGCAGGGGGCGCTGAGAGCGAGGGCTCGAGTGAGTGCCTGTCCTGAGTGAGTGGGTGGGGGTCCCCGCAGCCAACAGCAGGACCAGGCAGTTCTTGCAGTAATTTCATGAGTGGAGGGCGACGGGGGTGTGTGTGTGTGTGTGTGCTCTGTTGAGCAGAGGAAGAAGTCAGCCTTGTTAGAAGGTGGGACGGGGAGGTGGTGGCCAGATTCCAGTCCTCGAGATAGCAAGGTTTCTTCCTTCACAGACTGATGTGAACCTGCAATGTGCAGTCTGTCCACCGGCACCTCTCCCTGCATCACTTTTGCATTTACTCAGAAAGAAGTGGGAATTGAGTGAAAATGTGAGTTGCGCTGCATATTGGAATCAAGTTCTGCTCTTCAGGAGTCCATTAGCGTAAACACCAGGAGTTACAAATGACTTTTACATCCTATTTTTAAGAGAAACAGTGGTGTGTCACCGTTAGCTTACCCAGAAGAGCTTTGTCATAACGGTCAAGCTGGGGAACAGCGGTGTGTTGTTAATTATAGAGTTAGTCTTTCCCAAGGAGACACAGAGCCACAGAAAGACATTGCTAGGAAGATTTTTAACACCTGAACAGGATTGGTCAATTAATGGCTAATTAATTCCATCTTCATTATTGAAGAGAGGATAAAGTGTATCACTCACTGGTTTTTAGAGGCTCCACAGTTTCAGTATATGCAGATAATGCCTTCAGTTGTGCATCACTTAAATAACTTTTCTTGTCTGTGCCTGTGTTTAGCCTAAAGGAAACAGATAGTGTTCTTTCTAAATGAGAAGGCAGCCAGAAATGTAATTGTCTGGGCCATGTGAAACACAGATTTCTTTTTCTTCCAATTTCTTTCTTCTAAAAACTTTGTCATGAAATAGCAGCCCATCCAGGGTGTTTGCATTAATCATTTGCATTCTCATGGAACCCTGGGGGTGATGAACTAGTACCTGGTTTTACATGCTTTTAGCCTGTAAGTACTCTTTTTAACTGGGGGAAGATGGATGAGGCCGATCACTTGTGCCTTTTATGAATTGCACTAACTTATTTGGTTGTTTTAATGGCAAACAGCTGCAAGATCCCTGCTGAGAGGAAAGACTTTGGTCTCCTGGGTGGTAAAACTTGTCTCTGTCCAAAAGAAGTTTTAGAGAAGTTCAGAATTGGGTAAAAATAAACCCATGTTTTCCACTGTGATAGCCTTTTAAAATGATTTTTTTCACTGTGTCTGGTTGAATTTGAGCATAGTACAGATGCTCTTAAGGAGCTATCTCTGCAGGACCACAGGACACAGTTTGCAGAGGCACGTTCATGCAAAGTTTTGCTTCGAATTTGGAGGGCTTATGGAGCTCTGCATCCCCATCCATAGCTTCCCAGAAGAAATTTCGCTTCAGAGTCACCTTAGACTCTCAACGAATACAAACACCAATAACATTTTCTCTGTGTTGTGTGTTAATTGCTTAAAATAACAGGAGTCAGCTCCTTGGTACTCACACTCCTGATGTTAGAGAGCTGCTTAGCTGAACCATCACAGTATCTATTAACCTGATGATTATTTTTAATGGTTTCAAATGACTCTTGTTATCATAACATTTTTGAAATTGAGGTTTTGCTTTGTTCCAGGTACAGGGGCTTGGGGGAGGGGGCCACAGAGCTTTGTCAAGTTCCAGCTAAATACGGTGAACCTTCTGCTAGGTATACAAGGAATCCTGAGCTCTGAAGTTAACTCAGGGTCAGAACTCAGCCCAAGAAGTCTGGGTTACAAATCAGTTTGCAAGGCATAACAACTTCATTAGTTAATAATAATATACTCAAGTCAAGGAACCCTTTTTTGTAGTAATGTGAGTTCAAGGATTTGAGAAAACTCATCTCAGATCCTGAATAAATTCTCTAATACTTGATTCTAAAAGTGTGCCAGCTTTGTTTGTATTTGAAATGCTTCTGAAATTGTTGCTATTGTTACCTAGACCAGTGTCATTATAACACTGACGTGACTACTTTTTATGGCTAGTGTTAAATAATTAAAAAAAAAAAAAGTAAATTCCTGAGTCTGACAAGTTGCACCAACTTACAAAAAAGTCTGTAGAACTTTATCTCTTTCTACCCATTGGCATCTGCTTGCAAATGTATACAGAGCAAGTTCACCATCTT
The DNA here is from genome assembly GCA_004024945.1 of Uropsilus gracilis. NCBI lineage: Eukaryota > Metazoa > Chordata > Mammalia > Eulipotyphla > Talpidae > Uropsilus > Uropsilus gracilis. The sequence continues at coordinate 74,619 of PVHY01002713.1, read as the reverse complement.
GAGTCTTCAGATGCTGTAAATCCAAAGTGCTTAAATGATTTTCCTGTCTCTGTGTCCTGCACATGAAAACAGACATTTCCACATATATTTCCAGCCACCCTTTTACCCTTTTAAATAGGGACACAGGAGTGTTGTTGAGTGTTAATGGGTTTTATCACTCAGAGTGCTGTCTTGCAGCAATGGTCAACAGTGGATAGGGTCACTCCCATCCTCATTCCTGTGAAGATGGATAGAGGCATCATAGATAGAGTTTCAACAGGTGAGGACTAGGTCTCGGGGAAGCAAGTTTAGAGCAGCAGCTCTGGCTCCACTTCATAAATACACTGCTTATTTCTTTGGTGATTTCATCAGGTACTGGTTATCCAGATAAGTAAAATCAATTTCTGACAGCAAGATAAGAGGGGAAAAATGAAAGGGACTTAGAATATACATCACTAAACTTTTCACTTTCAGATGAATCTCCCAAGATTTGCTTTGTTTCAGAATTGAAGCCAAAAACAACTAATGAACTCTTGATCTAAGAGAAAGTAGTGTAAAGTAAGTAACTTGTTTGTTTAAGGTAATGGCATTGACATGATTAATCTTCAAAATCTAAAGGTTCTAGCATAGGAAAATCTGGCTCTGAATTTCACAGCAACATCAAAGGGAAGTTTTAGTTCACCTGGGGTGAGGCGTTTAAAATAGGATTAACCTGATCATGGGTTCAAGAAAACAAAACCTTTTCTCAAAAGGAATTGCTGTTGTCTTCTTTTTCTTCTCCCTTTTTGTCCAAGATTAGTGGTTTTTTGATGAGAGCAAGGTTAAGGGAGCAAGGTTAAATGAGCACATTTTATTTCTTTCCGAAGTTTAAAAGCATATTAGCATAGTACTGTTTGCATTTGAAAAAAAAATAAAATAATTCCATTCTTTACTCTTTATTTCCCCCATAGAGTAGGTTTTCTGATTAATATAGAAAAACACTATTCAGAAGAGAGTAGATTTCTAAGGGGTGAACATTTTTTATTTCTGGAAGGACACAAACTCACTAATCTTTTATTTCCCCATCTTTTGTTCAGTATTTGTCAGTCTATCTCTGGAATTGGCTAACCTGGAGTTCATGTAGAATGATGAAGAAGCAGACAATGGAACGATTTTATTTTATGTTGCATTTTTATGTACATTTGTGAGTAGATCGCATTATTGCAAGAGGTAATTTAATGACAGGTATCTATGATAAATAAGCAGTAGAGTGATGCTATCAGAAGCCAACATGACTGTAGAAATTATGCTGTATTTGCTGAGATGTGAAATTAAATAAGTTCTAGGCAAGTGACAACCAGGATTGAGCAAGGACAAATGTTTGCAGGAAATAGAGTCTCATTCAATCAGCTCAAGTTCACCCAACAATTGGCAACGATATATGATGTGTCTGTGTAAAGAAAAGCAGAGTCAGGGGAAGTAATGAGAAAAATTCTCCTAAGCAGATTTCTAGAAGTTGTCTGTGAAATCATATAATGCCTAGTGGTTGGCTGTGAACCTTCCCAAAGAGATACATTGCTCACCCATGGATTCCAAGTCTATTTCCATACAAGGCACTCCCCTTTCCATAAAACGAACCGACTGTGTGACACCTGTCTGAGAGGCCAGCAGAATTGTCCCCAGCTGACCCCCAAAGTGGCACCACCAGCACCACTGAGGCTAGCTGTGGAAGATCCTGGGTGCTAAGGGCCTCCTGGACCAAATGGACTGTAGGGTACCAGCTGACTTCCGTGCTGCTTTTATGGGGGCTCAGATTTAGATCTGCCATAAAACTTGACCGACTGCAAAGCTGAGCACATTGTTTATAACTGGTGGCCTAAAGCAAAAATAATTGCTCCGGATGATAAGCTTCTGGTGTCCAGCAGATAGGATAATTAAGCCGCTGTGCTGGTCCATGCAGGATGAACTCAGTAAGAATTTGCTTCTGAGACATCTGTCAAGTAAATGTCTGTGTTCTTGCTGTCTACTTGACTTTAGAAGTACAGCATTATGGGATAGCTGGGAAGAATTGTTATCAAAAGCTGTGTGTTTAATGGGGTTTTTGCCTATACCTAGGAGTGCTATTTGGCCGAAGCAACTTGAAAGGTGGCAGTGGTGTTGGGCCGGGCAGTTGAGAGAGCTGGTGTGGACAGCTGGCCCTGGATTGATGTGTGACACTGCAGGCCTGGCACAAAGGATGGGGATAGATGACCTGCACAGATTTGGGTGCGGTTCTGTGATTCCTTGTAGATGACGAAAGGGGAGGTGGAGCCAGCTTGTGCTCAGGGTGTGTGGTGACCAAGAATAGGTCTCCAGAGTGACAACACAAGACATATGACAGGAGCTGCATTATGGTGTGGAGAGCAGGGTGAGGGAACAAGGCAGAGGGCAACACTGACTTAGCAGGACCAGCTCTCAGTGGGGAATGGTGGCATCAGCCTGTAGGGAGGTACAAGAAAGATCCTCGGTGACCCTAGCACCTGAGTGGCTTCTACCCATCTCTTCTGCCTCCAGTCTCACCAGCCTCCAAGCCTCCACCTGTTCTCTTACTCCTTCCCCATTTCTAGAAGGTATCTGTTTCTTGATCTTGCTTTTTGAGGTCTGATGCTCACCTTCCTCACTTCAGAAAGGGATCTACAATCACATCCTCTAAAATACCACCCCCCCACCTTTGCTCTCTTCTCTTGGGCTCATTTCTGGTCCTAGCATTTTGCACCCCTGATCACCCAGGTGGTGTTTATTCCTTAAAGTCTTCTGTAGGAAAAACAAGTTGGAGACAGACAGTTGGTTCCTCATATCTCCTTGGACCCCAAGAATGCCCAGCACACATGCTACCTAGTCCATGCGTGTTGTGAAGTGACCCAGCACACATGCTACCTAGTCCATGCGTGTTGTGAAGTGACCGGTAGATACCTTCATCAGTTTAGAAGGACATTGTGATATATCAACTGTCTCTGGTTAGCAGAGATACAATAAAGTATCCCAAAGAAAGGACTGGCTTACACAGGACTTTGGGGGGCTGATGTAGAAATGAAATAAACATTATGATCTTTGTATGGAGAAAACGGTTTCAAATACTGCCAAACTAATTTACTGGCATAGTCCTGAGATACAAATGTCTTTGTAAGCCAAGATCTGTGTCTCCCATATGTCCTCATGCAAGGCACAGTGGGTGACTGCTTGCTGGACAAACTGATGACAGTGATTGACTGAATTAGCAAGAAGGCATTCTGTGTATTAAAACATGGAGGCTGAAATTTGGGGGTGTCATTTACTTCTTCAGAACCACAGCTCTCCCCTCTGTCCACTCTCTGGCACGAAACAGAATGTGTCCTCATTATATATTTCCACATATTACAGAGCTTTTAGAAATTCTAAACTATTTTGGAAATATGGCAGGCTTTCTTACTTTATTTCTGAGATGAGGCCAATAAACCTTGCCACTTAGTTGGATTTATAGATTTAATAAGCTGAAACAGATGAGTGGGTAAACAAAATGTGGAAGGGTTGGACAATGGGCCACTATTCAGCCATCACGTGAGTGAACTCTTGAAATATACTGCAGTGAGTGTAACCCTCCAAACACCCTCAGCAGAGGCACAGGAGGCCATGTCCCATCTGATATGGAAAAGGGACACAGACAAGGACAGAGAGCAGATGTGTGGTTGCTTGGGACTGGAGGTACAGTGAGGGGCAGGAGGGCCTTTTGGGGACAATGAAAACTGGCTGTGAACCTGCTTGCCCACCTCTATGTGTTCACTGAAAACTGTAGACTGGCATCCGGACGTACTTAAGACATAGTATTTCTTCCTCAATGATGTTACAAAACAAGATCGGGGCCATCATCTCTGAAGTCAGTTAATTCAGCCACTAGGTCTGGATAAGCCTGGTGCCCTGACTTTCACTGCACCCTATTATAAAACTGCTGGGGGTGAGAGGGGCACATTCCTTGGATGTAGAAGTACTTGCAGGACCCATGTCAGAGCTGGGGTCTCGGGGTAAAAGTTAGCAAACTCAAGTTGTTTCAAAACACAGTTGTAACCAAATCCAATCAATCAATGAGAACAATCATCATCCCTGCCCCTCAGGGTTTGATCCCCCCACCCCAGTCTGGTATCCCCCATTCCATTGTTTTAGTTAGGATCTTCTGCTAATTTTATTGTTGCATAGCTGCAGCTCAGAGACTAATTTTTTAAAGACAGTCTCTTGGTCTCATTGATGCTGCTAGGGTCTACAGTTTGGGCTGTTTTGCTCTCTCAAGGGGGCTGCTTTCCTGTAATGGGGAGAAAGTTCACCATGCTCATGTCCCTGGCTTCCTCTTTCCTCAGCCAGGCCTCTCCTCCAGATGAGGGCAATCAGACCTGGTTGCAGAATTCCGATTTTAAGTGTCTGGATCGCAGAGACTCAGAGGAGTGTGTGCTTTGCCCTGTAGGAACAAAAGAGTCATTGAATCACTCCCACCTTTAATTGTGCCTTGGCACACTTTTTTGCAGTTAAAGTTCAAGCTGTGATTAGGTTATGGGTAAAGGTACATTGAATCGCTTTTAGTTTCCCTGCTTAGGTGGTTTTCTATGGGTGGGCGTGTCTTTAGTGTTTGCCTCTTGTTTACTGCCACTTCCATCTGGGCCATGTGCTCAGAGCCTCCTGCCTGGGCCTTCCTCGGGTCTCTTGGGCCCCTTGCTATGACCAAATGGGCAGACTGACTATCCAGGGGTGCTTACTTACATCTATTCAGGCTTTGGGTTAGGCTGAGACCCTCAATCTTCAGAACTGGTGTGCAGCTCCTGTGCTGACCCAGGATGCCAGGTTGCCAGTACACACTCTCCATGCAGACATGGACCTGATGTGGGACTGGCAATATTTTAAACTCTTGGGCTGTCGAGATGCTGACCTCTCACTGCTGTAGTCTCTGATTAGCTCCTTCAGAACTCATCTCTTACCAGCTTTGCAGGCTTAGATACAAATGCATCAAATTTATAAGATGACTATGTTTTCCTATTACCAACCCTGGTTATGACTCACTCTTGGTAAGGAGTTATTTATGAGGTTGCATTCGTATTTCCTTTTGCTTATTAGAAGCCAAAGAAGTGGGTAACACTTTTATTTTCAAGGTCACTTTTGATGTTTTAATTGATTCATAAAATACTGTTTAGGTGGGTGCTTTTTGTGGTTTTGTTTGCTTTCTTTAATTTGCAGTGAGCTAATTAATGTTCTCTGGATTTCAAGGATAACAAGTTAGGATTTGATTAAGCAGAGTGATCGATGACCCAACAGGTGTATGTCCACATTACTAGAATACCTACTTTTGGAGCAGAAGGGCAAGAACCTGACGTGATTTTCTTGTATTTTTAGAGTTTCTTTAGTGTCCTTCTTGATTTGTGTGGAATCTGATAGCTTGAGTGGATCATAACTAAAGTACCACACAAGGTTATAGAAAATCTTATCCTAATGGAGAAAAATGTATCAGGTCTTTACTTTGGGTGATTTTTACTGTTTTCTAATCATTTCTTTTCTTGAAAAGTATTCACAGGTGAACAATCAGATATTGATCTGGACACTTAAATGTCTGTGGGATGCTAACTGTGCCAGGTGGGTACACAGGGAGGGTGATCCACCCCTCCCCCCCAGCATCACCCCATCATACACTTGTTTCAAATCTAAGGAGCTTTGGCAACACATCAGCAAATGGAAAATCCCTTCAAGTTTGAGCTAGGAATTCCCGCAAGACCTGTTTACTCAAGTTGGATGTTATGAGGTGTCTGTATAGAGGAGAATGCAGTTCAGTGCTCAGGTGTGACCCTCTGCCCAGGATATGGTGACTGATGGTGTGAGGGGAAAGGAGACAGTGGTCTTGGCTTCGGTCCTTTTTCCAACCAGGCTATGCCTCACACAACCTTGCACAATTTGTCTTTCCCTCCTGGGGAGATTTTCTTTTCTCTCTCCCTACCATTGTCCTCCTCTGCCCATTCCTCTGTTAATCTGGCAGTCTGGATTATTATTAAAATATTATCCTGTTTCTCCCTCACCAGCAAGTTCTTTCTTTTTTTTTTTAGTTTTTATTATTATAAAGTTTATTCCAGTTGACAATTTAGGCCGTAGACATGTACATGAAAATTCCATAAAAGGGATGAGTTTGGGGGGGGGGTTAGGAGGGGTGGAGATGGGAAGGAGTGGTCAGGGAGAGAAGGTGGTGGGTGGTCCCCAGGGAATACAAAGATGTGAAACACATATATAAAAAAAATAAATAAATTAAGAAAAAAAAGGAATGAGTACAATTTCCACGCTGGGGAGAAGCAGCTCTCCTGCCTGCCTGGCACTATGCAGATGGCTCTCTTTTTCTTTCTCCATTCCCTAATAACCCTGTCCTTTTTTTTTCTCCTTTTTTAAAAATTTAATTTAAATTAAAAAAAATTTGCATATATATATTTATATTTATATTACATTATTCCTTTATTGTGTACCCCAGGGCTTTCCCACTTCACTAACATTTGTTAACCATCCTGATCTTTTGTGCTCTTCACCTCCCCCACCTTCTTCCCCCTCCTCCTCTCTCGCTCCATGGTTCAGTCCCACTGGTTGTTTTCATTCTTTCTTATTTGTTTGTTTGTTTTTCGCTATATCCATCATATAATTGAGACCATCCTGTACTTCTCTTTTTCTTTTTGACTTATTTCTGCCAATATGAGTCTTTCTAGTTCCATCCAGGTTGCTGCGAATGACATATGTTTGTCCTCCTTGATGGATGCGTAGTATTCCATTGTGTATATGTACCACATTTTTTTAAGTCAATCTCACCAGCAAGTTCCGAGCCAGTCTGGACACAGCCTGTGTCCTGACTGGTCCCTTAGTTTCTAAAAAGGCCCAGCTTGCTCTTGCCCTCTTTGTTTCACCAGGGGGTTGCCAGGTCTGGGGATCCCATCTAGTAGGATCCTGTCTGGTATGTTCAGTGCCTGCCCCTTTGATGTTGGCTTCAGAGTTGCTGCTGGCATAACAGTGACCAGTGGAGACCTTTTTCCCATTTCCTTGTTCCCAGGACATGTCCTGTTGCTGCTGCAGGGAGGTACAGATGTGCCTAGGAGAGGTGACTATTCCCTCACACCCTGCCCGGGCTCCACCTTAGATGGTACTCCCAGCTGGGAACAACATTCCTCTGACTTCAGATAATTCTTGGGGTTGAGAACCCCCTAGGCAAGGCAGGAGGAGCCCTTCCAGCTGTAGTCTTATGTCCTAATGGAAAAGGTGGGCAACCTTCGAGCTGTGCCTCTTTTCTCCATCTTGGGGTCACCCTCATGTCCTTAGTTGGTCATGCTGCAAGTGTGTAGGTTATGAACTTGACCTGTCAGTGCTTTTTGCCTACCCACCCTCTTCTTTATGCAGAGCTCATTTGACCCCCATGTTTTTCTGTGGCTTTCTATACCCAAAAGTCATTGGTCACAGGGTGGGTTGTGGGATGGGTGGGGGGCTTGGGCTTGGAGGGAGACTTGCAAGTCCAGACAGCAGGTTTTGACTGATTATTGCTGCAGAGACTTTCTAGGCTGATTCCCAAGTCAGGCCCAGAGCCAGATTTACTCTCTGTCTGCCAACAGTGATGGAATTCCTAGGGTCTATCACCAGCTTGTGAAATGAAATCATTCAGGAAACTGCAAGCAGGCAAGGAGGAATTGTGAAGATTCATTCACTGGAAAGGTTATGCTTGCAGATGTTATTTAATGTGCACATTCCCCAGGTGCGCCTTTGAGGTCCTGCTCCCTGAAGTCTGTCCTGGTGCGGAGGAAGGTTCCTGGTGGGTCCCTTGAGGGACACATCATGTAGGTAATAGCAGGGCACCAACCCTCACCCATCCTGGTACTGGAAATTGGTCTGAACTTCCTGGAATAAATTTCAGTGCTTGGACTTAAGTGGCTAAACTATATATGACACTTAGGATAAGAGGGGCTATGGGTCTTCATGGTGGCCAGACACCTGAGCAGGGAAATACCACGATTAATGATTATCTAAACCTTGCTTTCTTTTTCATGACTGTAGTGACAACCAGTTTTGTTGTGACCTGCACTTGTTCCTTATCCACAGGGTTCTGAGCAAGGTGCTTCAAAGACATCATCTATCTTCATTATTATTACTTTTAACTGAGAAGTAGGTATTACTGCCTGGCTTGAAGGCACTTTTTCATAGTGTTTATCAACGAGTGAATTGTTCATTGAGGCAGTCTTAGAGAAATTAGCGCTTTGAAATTGAACCATGCCTGGAGGGAAGGTGGAATGCCCAACCTGCTTAGAGTAGCAGACACACCTTAAGTCTTGGGTTGAGGAGAAGGGTATTTCCCTCTGTCTACATTGTACTTAAAAGAGACCTTTTATTCTTGTATAATGAAAATTGTAACAGAAAATCACACACTACTCATGTAAACACAAACGTGTATTAGATTTCTTTGTTTTAGTGGGTGGCGCAGGGAGAAGAGTTTTGGGGTGAGACTGGGAAAGTGATGACCATATGAACATTCTTCACTCCATCTTTGTGACCTTGCGTTCCTAGGTAATCTTTCATAAATCTCAGGTTCCTTTCTGCAGGCCAATAGCTTTGCTCTGTCTCTCAAGAGGGAAAGATTCAATCTGGCCTCTCACCTGGTAGTAGCACTTGAAGAAGTTTGGTCAGGTGGAGGTCTTTATCCTTCAATTTCTGATGACACCTCACATAACTCCAGGACCTTCTCTTTTCTCTCTTGGAATATTTGACTCCATCACTGGGTTGGTTTGGTGTCCACCAGAAGGAAGAGCAAAGGAAGGAAAGGGTCATCATAATAATGGAAAGACCCCGAGTGACAGAAAATATCGGGCCCATTGTTAGGTTGGCCTGGACTTTCTGTCCACTTGGATCGAGACAGCCTCAACTTTTGCAAAACTGTCACAGCCATGGTCCCTCTCACAGTCACCAGACTTGTTTCTGCAGTAGGATATTGCCAGGGAAGAGCAGGGCTAGTCTGGTGTGGGGACACAGGCATGGTGGATGGGAACGCCAACCAACTGCCCCTCTGAGTGGGTGCTACGATGGCCCATAAATTCACCCCTCATGGTCCGTAATCATGAGTCTCTTAATTAGTGGTCACAGCCCATGAACTTCAGTGTAGTTTTGGACTTGCCGCTAAGTACCTTTCAATGGGCTTTTAATTTCTGGTGTTTTCATTAGCAGTGTTTGTTCCGGGAAGAACAGGCTTTGGAGCCAAGATTCCTGCCTTTGGGCTGTAAGCGGCAGCGTCAAGTGGGAAGGAGGTTCTTGACTGGGTCTTTGGCAACATCATCATTAGGAGACCTGGACAAAGGACAAAGTGTGCAATTAGTGAAGGGCTGAGGATGGGGGCTGATGGGGGGGGGGAGGCCTTCTTCTGGGCCAAGTACCCTTTGTGGGTCCCTTTTTAATTGTGCTTGTAAGTGAACACAGGTTGCCAGGTTTAATGAAGCCTGCAGGGGTCAACTTAGGAAAACAAATCAGAAACACATTTGGGAGGCTGCTTACTTGAAGATGCACAGGGCTGCTCATGTCACTCTGGTTTCCCCTTTGAGTGGGAGCTGTGGTGTCTTTTAACGCCTCGTTGGCATTGCTGGGAGGACCCTGAGGTCTGCCAGCTTGCCATTTTCCTGATAATGGCAGTGTTACATTTATGTCAAATGGGTAAAAGACCTTGGGCGAAGGAGCCTGCAGTGCCAGCCAGACCCACCTCCTGTGTTTCCAAAAGAAAGATCTTGTAGATGTCTTTATAAAATGCATGGCACGAGACCCTTAAAAACTGGTAGGAAGCTAAAGGAATCTGTATAAAGACATAATTAGCGGTATCTATGAAACTTGTGAAAGACATACTTTTAAAATGTTTTGTTTTCCCGAGCACTTGGGAGCCTGTTAGCTGTTTCCCATTCCTGCACTAGCGACCAGATGATTAATTGGGAGATATTTAATTAAATGTTCCATAAGTAAGTGGTGTGGAGACCCAGAGGTGTTTTGTGAAAATAATATCAGTTGTTTTGTACTGATCTACACAAAGCCAAATGGCTTTGTGATCCTTGAGGAAAGCCTTGCAGTCTATAGTGATACCTTTTACAATTCATTTAAGATTTAATTTAAGTTGAAAAATTTAAGTACACTTTAATTTGTTTAAAATTTAGTTTAAATTAAAATTTCAAGTACATTTCATTTATGTAAAATTTAACTGAAGAATTTTAATTTTTTAAAAACTTATTTAAAAGTTAATCTCAATTTAAAAATTTAAGGAAATCCTTAAAATGATTTAGCTGTTAGTTATAAGGCGAAACATCTATTTAAAAAATCTCATGGACGACTTCACCAGTTCCATATCACGAAACCCTACTCCGTGACTGGATTCCAGAGAGCAAGCCAGTCTGGACACTAGAAACAGCTTCTGTTGCTGACACAGTCAGTTGAAAGGAGGGGTAGCTGGGCTATTTTTAACCAGTTCAAATGTATCCTGTGGTGGCTGATTTCCAATGTTCCAGAATTAGTTGTGGGATGGTGGACACCAGTGTCAAGGGCTCAGACAGTGTTTGGATTGTCAGCCTAAATGTAACACCAGGATTGATTGCTCTGGTCAAACAGTACATCCTTCTGTGCAGAAAACAAAAGGACAGCCTCTCCTGGTGATTGAGACAGTCGGGAGCTTGGCCCAAGGTGCCAGGGTTTGTGGGTTCTGGGGGTGGGGAACATGAGGCTAGTTCAGGACATGGCAGGGTCAATGTTACTAACTTGCTAGGGGGCTAAAGCAGAACATCTGAGAAGGAGAAGGCTGATGGGACCCCCTAGGCAGGAAAGCTTAGGGTACCACCATCCTTTCATCTGTAGGAGAGTTGAGAGGAGTTGGAGGGGGGTAAGATCTCTTTTCACAAAGGTGACCCTATCATCCTAGGGTCAGGGTACTGGCTTCCCTTGAAGGAATTGTTTTCCAGTTTTCCTGTGTCTGCGGACATACTGCATCCTTTATCCATAAGGCTGCCCTTGTCTTGGGCAGGGTTGACTAATTGCTGCTTCTTTCTTGGGATTTTCATTTGCATGTAAAGGAATCCATAGTCAATAAACCAGAATAACTTTATTCTGACAAACCCTTTCTGTTGTGTCAGTTAAAACTGACATGGAGACAGGAGGAGCATTTGATTCAAAGGAACTGAAGTGCATTTGGTTGAAGGATAGTATCATATTTGTTGAATGTTAGGTCTCTTAATTGGCATAACTGTTCCACAGAGTTATAGAACTGGGAAGATGTTGATGTGTCAGTCAATCTACCTCTTTGTCCAGGAAGACCATTTTTATTTTATTTATTTATTTTATTTTTAAATTTATATTTATTTTTATTTTTCTTATTGTTTGCTTATATAGCTTGTGTTTGTAGGCATGGTCCTCTCCCCTCCTACCCTTTCCCTGGTCCCCCTTCTGGTCACTCCAGTTCCTTTCTCATTGTCAGTTGTTGGTTCATGATTGGCCTGTTGGTCTCTGTGTTCTTTTCTGAAGCAGTGTCCTTCTGAAAAGTCCCACATTCCTGGGGTCAAGTCCCACATTCCTGGGGAACTGCAGACCAGGCTGATAGATCTTCATGAATAACCTTAGGACAGGTGGCCCTTCTGAGCATGTCGGTGAACCTCCTGTTGGTCTGGTGTGTGGAGTGGCTCTCCCCATTTCTTCATTGTGGAATTTCCTGTGGTGGAGGAGACAATCTCTTTTTCTCAGAACCCTTATGATCTCTGTTTTTTTTTTTTTTTTTTGGTCTCCTTGTTACTGGCTGTCTCATTTATTTATTTTGTTGTTTGACCCTTAGTGTTGCTTTTTTGGCCTTGTAACTCCAGTAACTGGATTTGTGAAACCAATTCCTAGCTGTTGGCCATGGGGGAGTTCCCTGGTGGGGACAGACCTCAGTTGGTCGTTGGTCTGACTCACTCCTCTCTTTTGGTTCACAGTTCTCTTTGGGCCACTGACACTTCTTTGTGGCTTTGCTCCCCCATTGAGATGGAGGAGCTCTTTGCTTGTGTTGAAAGTATTTCTGGGTGGAAAGTTTAGACCCCGGCATGAGAAATGTTCTTGGTGCTACTTGGTGATATGTTTTCAATCTCATTCATGACTGTCTTGTCTCGGAGTTCTGACCACATTCTTTTGGGCAGGTGATGGGTGTGTTCAGGACCTTTATTTCTGTCTCTTCCAGTATATCTGTATCTGGGTTGCTGTTTTTCTCATTCAAGCTGAGAGATGGCTGAAGTGGGAATGTACCAGAGGGGGACACCTCTTCCCCCAGCCTCAGCCCTAGCAGTTTTCCAGCCCCCACCTCCCCAGTCTGTAGGAGGAAGGGGTGAAGCCCTGGGCCATATAGAGGGAGCCAGGTTACCCCAGCTTACTCCGGAAGGGAGCAACCTGCCTGCTACCTAGCTGACACCTTCCACTCAAGAGAGTGCATGCTCAGGAAGACCATTTTTAAACCCCTGTAAAATGATGGTGATCTATTGTGTTCTTTTTTATTAATTGAATTATTTTATTGCAGCAGGTTGGCTTACAACACTGCATATGGTTTCAAAGTGTAGTTTCATACCTCTTCACATGAATGCTACCACACTCCACCCCTACCAAGGCACAGTCCTCCACCACAATTCATGGGCACTCTTCACCCTTTCCCTCCAGTAGCCTTAATTCTTCAGTCATGTTTCTAGTATTTATTTTACTTCATCTGTTTCTTTCTTTATATTCCATATGAGTGAAATTATTTGAGTCTAAGCACTATGTTCGTTTCAGCACTACTAACCAAGTTACGGAAAACAACCTAAGTGCTCTAGGACAGAAAGGTAGATAAAGATGTGGTGCACATACATATTGGAGCAGAAGGAGATCAAGACACTTTCAGGCTTGTCCTAGTTGCTGTCTTCACTGGACTCATGCAAGCCCATCATGTCTCTCTAACCTATGCATGGAGCCTGGGCAATGCCAACATCCCTCTATAGTAGGATTCCAGCATGTTGGTTCTGATCCCTTAATTGGGTTGTGCCCTTGCCTATATGTCCTGGATGCTGCTTCAGTCTGGGCAGAGCCATCAGTCAGTAAAGTGCAGACCTCAGAGACCCAGAGGCTGAGTTTCTCTAGCTGTGTGCAGATGTAGTGTATCAGTCATTCTCGTCACATAGGAATCTGAACTAGAATGATCAACTAACTAATGACCAACTACTTTATTTTCTTCTGTTCTTTTTGTAAATGAAAATGAGACTATTATAAAAGAGTCTCTGTGTGTGTTGTGTTTATGTTCAAATTATCCATTGAGTTATATGTGAGTGCAAGAGACTCTACAGATAAAGAATCATGGTCATTAGTGGGAATGTCTGTGCTTCCCTGTCATCTCCTGCAACCCCATGTACACAAGTTTGTTTTTTTTTTAAACACTTGGTCTATTACAGCCTATTTAAACATAGGCTATAAACCTGATACAGCTTAAGCCTAGAAGTGCCGACTTTTCAATTTCAGCAAGAAAGCTGAGACATACAGAAGGAGAAGAGCAGTGTGGTGAGGAGCCCCCAGTGTGTGCCTGACCCTATCTCCTACTCTCCCCTTGACCTCATCTTCTCTTTAGAGGTCACTCTGCACACTGAGGCTTTTCGGATACTTAACTCGGTCTCTTTGAACAGGGTGCTTTTTGGATTTTAAAGTACTTAAGTTTCAGGTAACTATCCCCAGGGCTACTGTTTCAAATGACTCAAGGGAGACCAGAAAAATAGCAAAATTCTGAGCCCTGAAGTAGCAGAAAGAGAACTTAGTATTTCATCAGGTGGCCACACAGGAATTTCATTTTTGCTTCCATCTTGCTGAATTCAGAACTTTGGCAGAATGAGTGACTAACAGAAAGCTAACTTCATAGTTAGTTTTCATTTGCCTCTGGGATTGTATAAATTACAAAGAGGAGACCAATGTTGGAAAGCAGGTGACTGCTTCCATAATGTGAAAAAACCTGGCATACATCCAGCAGATGACTTAATCATGCTGGCAGATGCCCACAGGTCAGTGTTTGAAATCATCCTGGCATGAAGAGCTTACATGAATTATTTGCTTTTAATTGATATTTATTAGCAGTAACTTTGGCTCAGCGGCTTCACAGGAAATAAAAGCCACAGCTTTGCATCCTGAAGTGTTGGCCAATGGTCTACCCAGCTCTCTGCTCCAGGGCACAGACAGGCTGCCTCTGGGCCAGCCAAATGGCATCCTGACCTCTTGCAGAGGTGCTGACAATCCTGGCAGCAGAGAGAAACCATGGGAACACCTGGTACAATGATGTGAGATGGAAAGAGTATGAGGCAGAGTGGACACACCGAGGTGGGGGGGTCTTCTCCCCCAAGACCTGGTTGCCATCTGTATGTGGATCTGCAGACCCTGATGTAGCCCAGACAGCTGGTTGTTCTTTCCAAATTGGAAGGAAGGCCTGTGAAGGTAGCCAGAACCATCTGGACACAGTACTACATCAGGCTCAAAATTTAGGAAAGGCTACCCTCTGTGTTTAGATTTTCCACAGTTACCAAAAACTGCAATCTAAGCCCTGTATCTTAAGGATGTAGTGGTAACTTAAGTCAAAATAGACCAGTGAAATGATTGAAACTAAAAAGCATCAATATAGCAAAGGAGGCAGTCAAGAAAATGAAGCGACAACTTACTGAATTGAGAGAGTATATTTGCAAATCCTATGTTAGATAAAGGGTTAACATCCAAAATATAGAAATAGTTCATATAACTCAATAGTAAAGAAATAAACATAAGATTAAAAGAGGAGCAGAGGATCTGAATAGACTTTTTTTTTTATTCTAAAAGAGGACTACAGATGGTCAATAGGTACATGAAAGATGCCCAACATCACTTACCATCAGGAAAATATGAATCAAACCAAAATGAGATAAGAGATATCAATTCATACTTGTTAGAATTCAATCATCAAAAAACAGGAAGCAATTACTGGAGAAATGCACTAGGGGATGTAGAGAAAAGGAATCCTTGTGTACTGCTGCTGGGAGTGGAGACTGGTACTACCACTGTAGTAAACAGTGTTAGAGATTCCTCAGAAAATTAAAAATAGAACTACAACATGAGCCAGCAATTCTGTATCTGGATATTTACTCAAAGGAAACAAAAATACCAACTCTAAATCAGTCATTTGTTGCATCATTATTTATAATAGCCAAGATATGGAAAAACCCAAGTGTCCATTCATGAGTGAATGAAGAAAATGTATATGCTTATATGTTTGTACACACACACCCATGCACACACATGCATTGAAGTATAATTTGGGTGTGAAAAAGGAAATCCTGCTGTTTATGCCAACATGGCTGAACCTTGAGGACATTAACTAAATGAAATTAGTCTGATTGAGAAGGACAAATACTGTATGGTCTCACTTCTATGTGGTGTATAAAACAATGACAATAAAGTCCATCCTTGTATGCACACACAGAAAAGAACAATCAAATCACTGAATTCATAGATACAGAGAAGAGACTTGATTGCCAGAGGTGGGGGTTGGTGTGGGGGCCAACACTGATGAAGGGGGTGGAAAGGTAAACAGAGACTGCCTAATCCTAGAGGGCTAGCTATAGGTCTGGACTGAGTTCTTCTGAAATCTCTAGATATCTGATACTGATTAGTTGATTTTCTACCTGGGTCTGTAGATAAAGGATGCAATTCTCCTATTTTTATCTCTGGACTCCTCTCCTTTCACTCTTCTCAAAAGATAAATCATTAAACGAATAAACTAATTTGATTCTATGGCTTATTGCTAAACCTCCAGTCATCCCATAATAACCTCAAGCAATCACATGGAATCCACTATCACAGTCCTGGTGGGTTTGGATCCGCTGGATGATTTTCCTGGACGTTGTCTCCTGCAGGTGTGATTACTTGGCAACCAAGGTGGGTTTGATTGGAGGTCCACAGAGCTGCTGTGCAGGATGAAGTCACACAGTTCTGGAGCCTGTGGGTCTGCCTGTAGCTTCCTTCTTCCTAAGTGAAGGCTTTGACTTCATGAGGCAGGAGAAAAAACTCTCCCAATCATTGCAGGGCCATGCCCAAACTGGTATGAAGTCACTTCCGTTGAATTCTGTGGGTCATGTTTCCCCAAGTCCATGGGGATGCCTCCATGAGGGCTGACCAATTGGCACATGCCTGCCTGGGTAAGCTGTAGCACATAAAGGAGGGGTGGTAGCATGGAGGCCATCTGTGAAAAAGTACCATCTGCCACACCATTCTTCATGTTCAGTGTATAGGAACTGACAAAATAAATGTGTAATCACTTGCTTAAGTCAATCATACTCGACTTCATTTCTAAAAAGATGGGACTTGGAAGTGAACACATGGGTACTTTAGCAAATACAGCATGAAGATGTCAAACTTAACAATTACAGAAGGGGGTTCCTTTTCACTAAAATGGAATTTTATTTTTACTCTCTGAGGAAGATTAGTTACCAGAGTTTTTTGACTATCCAGGTTTTTTAGACCTTTTCAAGGTGATTAAGGGGCAGTATAAATGCAGCGGCTGCACAGGTGGTCTATAGAGGGAGTGACTTTGTAGCTCTGCTCCACTGCTTATTACCTATTCAAACGTGGGAATGGATTTGGTCTCTTCCATGCCTCCTTTCTCCACCCTATATGGTCAAAGTAGTTCCTTCCTTTTTGGGATTTATCAGAGTACTCTGTGATAACTCTCCATACCAGCCATTGCGTGGATCATTATCTCCCTCTTGTAAAGCACCTTGACTCCAAGCACCTTTTGTTATCTCATCTATGTAGATGAGGTGGGGGGAAATGACAAATTTGCCTAAAATATAAACAGGGCTGTGGATTGTTGCTCAACTGGCATAAAAAGAGATGTCTTTTGATTCAAAGAGAAATGAGGTTGGTGGTTTTGGGTCCATTTGGGTGTCTTCTCCCTATCTTTTGTACATCCTTGCTGGAGCCTTTTCCAGACTCTGGGATATCAGCTGCAGGACTTGCATTAAGTATTTGCTCATCTCTACTTCTGGCTGTTTCCTCCCTGAGGAACCCTAGGGTAGATGAGGAGGGTGGACTTATGCCCTGGGGGTCTTAATGGGTTGGGTGCCTCCTTCTACCAAAGACTTCCATGCCCAAAGAGGTCTTCAGATCCTCTAGGAGTCTTAGATCTGGAATATGCTTTCTCCTCCCACCCCAGCAGACCCAGAGGTAGTAGCTGAGTTGAGCCCTGGCCCAGAACTATGCATTGTCTTTCCTCCCCTTATCATTACTCAGGTGGTTTTTACCTTCTGTCCCTTCTGGATCTTTGAGTCTCTCACTGCATCCCAGGATAGTTGGAGTTAACATTCTTTATCAATTGCTTTTGGGATAGAGGTACCCAGAGACCAAGGTGAAGAACATACAAAGTTTAAAACTTCAGTGTCTTTACTAATGCAAGTTAAGAGGGTCTCTGGGATGGTAGCAGATCATGGAACTGGAAGCATGTTCACGGTCAGAAACCAGGACCAGAATTCTGACTTTCTGAGCCTGCCTAGAATGGAATCCTTAGCCATTATTAATCAATAGCCAGAATGGAATCCCAGGATGTGAAGGTGCAGCCCATAGCCCAGCTCCTCCCAGGCTTCTCTTCCCTTCAACCCTGATGGCTCTGAAAAGATATGGTGTCTGGAGGGTAAGTGAGGGCCAGAAGTTTTCTGTGAGAAAGTTGGGGGCAGTTGTGTTCTAGGTCTGTCTATCTAAGTAAGATAATTTTTACTTTGCAAGCAGTGGTTTTGCCCCCTCTTCTGGGGGCAGTGGATGGCTGATTTATGTAACTAAAGGCATCTGTGTACATTGTGCATTCGTTTTGTAAACTATATTGCTTTAGACAGTACTCATAAATGTATTCTAAGATATATTTAATCTCAAATACATAAATATGCAAATATCTGTTTACCTGATGGTTTACCCCCACATAATCCCATTTGACTTTCTAGCTTAATCATAAACTTATGTGTTTGTTATCACCAGCTCTTAGCATGCTTGTGGATAATTGACAGTAATGGAATAGGAAAATCCCCTGTTTCTCTCAGTGTTTTTATATTCTTGGTAAGCATTTGGTAACATGAACTCTGCAACTCAGTATATACATTACAAACTTTATAGCATGTCCTATTTTGGATGAAATATGTGACTTCCTAATGAGGAAAAATGCTCCTTTTAATTAATTTTCTATTGGATCATAACCCTATAGGGTCCCAATTGTCTGCAACTTCCATCATTCTTGAAAATGTAACTACTGCAATCATTGCTGTAATTAGTTTTCATGATATGACCCTATAAGGGGCTACAAGGATAGATATTCCTAGTAGTACAATTTTTGCTCTAAGTGCAATTATTTCACCTCTAATAGAACTTAGTTTTTCTAATCTTGTCTGTTATACTGCTGTTATGCCCTCTATTGATTCCTGAAATAATAAACCAGTTCAGTAAGGTAGCTGAATACAAAATCAACACACAGAAGTCAGTGGCTTTCCTATATGCAAAAAGTCAAATAGAAGAAGAAATCAGAAAAACCATCCCATTTACCATCACACCAAAAAAAAATTAAATACTTGGGAATAAACCTAACAAAAAACGTGAAAGAATTATACAAAGAAAATTTTAGAACGCTCCTAAAAGAGATAGAAGAAAACATAAGGAAATGGAAAGACATTCCTGTTCATGGATTGGAAGAATTAATATTATCAAAATGACCATCCTACCAAAGACAATCTACAGATTCAATGCAATCCCAATAAAAATCCCAATGACATTTTTTAAAGAGATAGAACAAAAATTACTGAAATTCATATGGAATAGCAAAACACCTTGTATATCAAAAAGCCTCCTGACCAGAAAAAAAGAGAATGGAGGTATTACAATTCCAAACTTCAAACTATGCTACAAAGCCATAATAATTAAAGCAGCATGGAATTGGTACAAAAATAGTCAGTCAGACCAATGGAACAGAATTGAGTGCCCTGAAATAAAACCACACATATATAGTCAACTAATCTTCAACAAAGGAGTGAAAAGCTTACCTTGGAACAAGGATAGCCTCTTCAATAAATGGTGCTGGGAAAATTGGACTAAGACATGCAAAAAAATGGACCAAGAAAACTCCCTTACTCCATGTACAAAAATCAACTCAAAATTAATAAGAGACTTAGAGGTCAGACCTGAAACCATAGCATACACCGAGGAAAACTTGGGCAAAACTCTCCATGAATTACAGTTCATAAATTCCTTTCTAGAAACAGCTACAGAAGGCAAAAAAATGAAGGAAAACATTAACAGATGGGACTACATCAAACTAAAAAGCTTCTGTACAGCAGAAGAGACAACAGAAAAAACTAAAAGATGCCCAACCGAATGGGGAAAAGTTTTTGCCCTCCACATGAGTGACAAGGGTTTCATAACAAAAGATCCACAAGGAACTCACACAATTAAACAAAAGCAAAACAAAAAGTCCAATAAAAAAATGGGGAGAACTAAAAAGACACTTCTCCAAAGAGGAACTACAAATGGCCAACAGGCACATGAAAAATTGCTCAACTTCGCTAGTAATAAGGGAAATGCAAATCAAAACCACAATGAGATACCACCTTACACCAGTAAGAATGGCCCACATCCAAAGAACGGGCAACAAGAATTGCTGGTGAGGATGTGGAGAGAAAGGAACACTACTACACTGCTGGTGGGAATATAAGCTAGTCCAACCACTGTGGAAAACTGTGTGGAGGACCCTCAAGCTACTACCATTTGACCCAGCAATCATTCTTCTGGGAATCTACCCAAAAGAGATCTCAATGTGGGCACAAAGGGACACCTGTTCTCAGATGTATACTGCAGCACAATTTATAATTGCAAGGTCATGGAAGCAACCTAAATGCCCCAAAACAGATGACTGGATGAAAAAGATGTGGTATATATACACAATGGAATATTACTCATCAATTAAAAATGACAAATTCGATGATTTTATAACAACATGGATGTACTTAGAAGAAATCATATTAGCAGAAACAAGTCATAAAGAGAAAGACAGAAACCAAATGGTTTCACTAATATATGGGATATAGTGAAAAAATAAACAAAAGACTTGAGGAAAAGTCAAAACAAGCTAAGCACCAAACTGAAGTGCACAACTTTGAGCAGGAAGGAAGGAGGGGGGATGGAGGAGAGGGTGGTGGTGGGGAAACCCCTGGGATTACAATGTTGTGAAATTTATATATAAATAAAAAAAAAGAAAATAATGTATTTCTTACTTTGATGTTCAAGCAATTTTGACATCTGAAAACCTTACTAAACTTTTTTCATTTCTAGTTCTATGGGTTCATAGCAAAGGGAGGGGAGGGAAGCCAGAGGGGGCATTTCTGGTTCTAGCAGTGATATTTGGCACCTGATAGCCAGCACAGCAATTATCACCCATTCCTACCACTTTAAGAGTTCATGATTCTTCCAGCCTCAGAACCCAGCCCTTTCTCATTTCAGCTTAAATCTAGGCTGAGGTGAGCACATTCCAATAACTTTGCTCTCCTGAAATTCTGTTGTCTTTGCTGGGATTTGATAGCAATAGTAGGTCAGAATAAGGCTGCAAGGTTTTTTATAAAGGTAATGATCTCAGGGTTTTGGGCCCACTTGGCCTGTGTCATAGTTGTTCAGTGAGACCATAGCACCAATAGAGCTGCCCTTGTGTGGGTAGGGGATGGGTGTGGGTCAGTGACTTTGTGTCAATAAAACTTTATTTACACAAATAGGTACCATGCCATATTTGAACCATAGACTGTAGTTTTTGAACTCTGGCTTATGTCACATGACCTTGCTATTTTTGTAGCAACTTCATATTTCAAGCTAATATACTGCTTATCCTGTTGTAACTCTCATTATCATCTGAAATGTGTCATATTTCTATCCTGAACATAGCTAAATCTTTCTTATTCTCTTAATCTCTCCCCTGCTTCCCTTAGCTTATTTTTAGCTTTGTAAGTTATGGCTGTTTGGGGCACCCAAACAATAATCATTTTAGTATATGACTAAGGTCTGCATTCCTATATTCAGAATCCCTTCTGTGCAGGAACTTACAGTTTATTATATGATCTCTCAATTACTCGAAAATGTACTTGGGTGTTCTTCACCATTACACTCATGATGGTTGAGAACTTGTGAAATCCTTGTCCTGTGTCAAGGTGATGCATGTTATTAGTGTATGTTCTTAACCATTTTCTGAAGTTATCACACACTACTCGGGTGACTTACAGCCATCAAAGTATCTTGCAGTGTAGACTGGAAGTCCATACTCTTTGTGTTGGGAGGGTTGGTTCCATTTGTAGGCTTGGGGGCAGTTGATGGTGAAGGGATCTGCCCCGTGGTCACCATGGCTATGGTGTCCTTCACTTGTTGATCATCACTCCAGGCTCCACCTCAGTGAGAATGTCAGGTGGGATTCTCTGTGTATGTGTCTGTGTCTCTTAGCAGGACAACAATATTTGGGGGTTACCCTAATCATCTTAAAGGAACTTCATCTTAATATAACTAATTGCACCTGCACAAAATCTTACTTCCGAATAATAACATTCTGAGACTCTGAGTGTCGTAAATTTAGGAGATCACTTCTACCCAGTTCAACCCAGAGCGCTGTTTTGTGGGAATGATGCAGAGTGGAGATGCTGGGACCTAACAGGGAGCCTGTGTCTCTCAAAGACCCTTCCTGCCCCAGGGGTGGTGCAGGAGAGCTCTATGTCTTAGTACCTAATAAACATTTGCTGACTTTCATTTTGTCTGTGAGCCTTCCCTTCCAGACCAACTGCTGACGAATGAAAGTCCACCCAGGAGGCCATTGTGATATAATAATGATGACTGATAGTGGTGGCTACAGGCTGTGACACTGAGCCCTGCTGCCTGCACTTTGCGCTCTCTTCTCTCTCTCATTTTAACATTTGTAAGATAATTTAGAGATGCTTGACTTAGCATGTGTTTGATGGGTTTCTGGGCTTTTATAAACAATTTCACACCATATACACTGGTTGCAATTATAGCTAAGATCTGAAAAGATATGCTCTGGGGATTCCTCACTTTATAAATGTTTACAATTGCTGCCTGTTTCGGTGGGATTCAAGAATATGATTCAGTTTGTCATTTTAGAAATTGAAACTGTCTTCTAAGAGATGAAAGCATGAGAGCTTACATCTCTACAGGATGTGATAAGATAAGACCCTGGGAAAGATGGTGACATTCTAACATTTAAAATAGTGCCCAACTGCTGCTTGCTTCATTTTGTCTTCTCAACTCCTGTGGTTCTTGTAGGGCTCAGCTTGGCAATGTGCTCTTATGTATTTTTCAAGTTTTGATTTCATTTTCCTCCCAGTTGTAAGAGACAATTCCTGTTTCATATCATTTAACTGAAGAGCAAATTTCTTTAGTGCATAATCAATTTTAAATACTACTTTATTAGTTATATAAACAGAATCACCTTTATCACTTACTAATTGTTTTATTGTGTATAGTTGCTTATGTCTTCATCTTGTTTAAACTCATAATATGCCTGTGCATAGTAGTTTGGAAAAGAAAAAGCAATATGTTAGAGAGACTTTATATAATGTTAGTGGCTTCTTCTGCCCAAACATGTGAAAGGCTTTGTGGATTCAATTTCAGTTGGAGACCAGTTCTCTTAAGAACTGTGAAGACATTTCACAACTAAAACGTGAAAAAGGGAGGTGCTAAATTATTTTAAATCTTGTTCTTGGAGACCCAATTTAGCAGGTTTTATTTTCTGTTATATATCATAGAGTTCATCATTACTCTGTACCTCAAAGGTTCAGTTTACCTTTCAGAATAAGATTGTTCATTTGAGAAGCCCAAACATGGAGACCATTCAGGAGAGAAACCTCATTTGGGATGCAGCCCCCTTTTTTGTCTTTTCCTCATTTTCTCTCTCATGCGTTTAACCTGACAGCTCGACACTTATCAGATCCTGTACGATGTTAGTCTGATCTTGCTTTTTTCCCTGGAAGTTGTCAGCATCCATTTTCCAATAATGTGTGGATATAGATGCTGTGCCAGGCTGTGACAGAGACAAAGGAGAGAAGAAGTGGGGTCGCCCTAGGGGTGGGATCCTGAAGACAGGACATTTTCTACAGTGAGACCTCCAGTACCTGGGTGTGGGAACCCAAAAAAGTCTTGGTCCTCAGGGAACAGCAGAATTCCCAGGGTGCTTCAACTTCAGGAGAAGATAAAAGGTGGTGATGGGGATTTGGGGACGGGTATGGCAGCACCCTATTTGAGCATTCCCTCTGGTACTTGTAACCTGTACCCTCTTGGGGACATTCCAGGCACCCTTCCAGGAGATGAAGCAGCCACAGGCTAATCGCCACTCACCCCTCACCCCTCACACTGCTCCATGCTGGGTAACTCAGTTGAAGAACATTCTTGCCAAAGATTTGAAGAACTGTTGACAAAAAATTTTCCTTGTTGTTTGTGAACCCAGACAAGGGAACCAGGATCAATGGGAGAAAAAGAAACCTTAATCACTTAGAATCATGAAGAAATGGGATGGAAGCCTTGGGGACATATTACATAGTGATTACATTGTTATATAATAACAATATTCAGAGAACAGTTAATAGCCATTATTTTGTTTTGTTTTTTTTTTATTTAGTGTTAGTTTTTTATGTTAGTATAATTACTACTGGTAGTACAGTGCATTCATTTATTTTGTATTTGTGTTTGGCTTCTATTCTATAATTACTACCTTTACGCAAAGACCTTTGCATATTTTTATCTTAAATTTTTAAAATTAATTTATTAATTTTTTTCTATATTGTGTAGTCCCTGTAAGTTCTCCCACCACCGTGTCACCTGTGCATACTTTAAGCAAGATATTTAAAACTCAGAAATATTTTTTATTTTATTATTATTATTATTTTATTTATTTTATTTTACATCATTATCTACTCTGGGGTTCTCCCACCACCTTATCCCCTGTGAAGCATTGTCTTAGTTTTTTGCCCTCCTCCCCGTCTCATGCTCCATGCTTCAATTTTGCTGAGAGTTTAAAATTTTTCTTGTCTGTTTGCTTGTTTTCCCTTTATACCTCATATAAGTGAGACCATCCAGTATTTCTCTTTTTCTTTCTGACTTATTTCTGCTAGCATGATTCCTTCTTACTTTATCCATGTTGCCGCGAATGACATTAAGTTTGTCTTTGTTGATTGATGAATAATATTCCATTGTGTTGAAGTTTTAGGGTTTCAGTGAAGATGCTGAGATAGCAAAGTTCATTTCCAACATGCACCCAGAGCCCATACACAGTGACCCCAAGGGAAGAGCACCATCGAGGCCTTATTCTTTAACTGAAGTCTTTTCTTTAACTGAAGTGCTTTTCTGTGAACTTCCTCTGTGGTTCTCTCTTTTTCTGTTTCTGCTTCTGGATCTCATTCGAAATTCTACCTCTCGTTTAGCTGTTGTGACTCCATAGTCTCCTGGTGGTTGTAAGGAACACTGGGCAGGGAGTGGGCAGAATGTCCCTCAATTTGGATGCGATGGAAATCACTGTTGATTCTGGGAGGAAGACCTACATGTGCAGCCCTGTTCTCAGCACCTCACATCAAAGGCACATGCATTTAGCATCATTTTTACTGTGATGGTGACTTTGGACACTTGACTGAGATAGGATAAAATATGAAATAACACAAATAGCATAATATAACAAATAACAGAGATTGGAGTGATCCCAAACCCTAGGTGAGCCCTACCCTGTGTGCCCCCCTGCCTTCAGGGCCTATCCCCTTCCATTGTTCTCCTTATCATTCCCCACCAACCCCTACCTCCAAGCCCTCTCAGTACTATCAGTCACCTCCTTGCAATCACACCTGCCACCTCTGTCCTTCCATTTTCCCTCTGGTACTTGTCACCACCAGCAGTTTGTGTAGGATTATTTGTCTGGTTGATGTCTCTTTTTCCAGAGGGTTGGCCCTGGAGTGGCAGAGAATTTGCTTTATTCACTGAGTGCCCAGCCCTTATAAGTACCTGGCTCATGGTACATGCTCAGCTCAGAAATACTGAGTGAAAAAATGAATGATTTGTGGGAAAAAAAGGTCCAACATTTGAACCACAATATTGTGCTAGGAGGTTACAATTTAGGATCAGATAAAATCTCCTATGAGGGCCTTCTCCCAGTACCCTTCCTGGGAACTCTTGACTTGTTCTGACGTCTTCTCTCACAAGCCTATGTTCTGAGAATTGGGTTTAGTGACTCTCTGTTTTCTTCCAGCGCTTTTCTTTATAAGGTTTAAACTTTTGGTTACTGTACATGTTATGGCAGTGTTTGCAGAAGCTCATTGTCTAATAATAATAGAACACATCAGAATTGGTCAGAAACATTCTGATGTGGTGAAAACAAGGGGAGGCTAATGATGTAATAGAATGGATTGAAATACTTAGATTTATAGGTCTGAAGAATCAACATATGCTGGTCTCAGCATGGTCTTAGCCATTCTTGGTTTCAGCACATAACCATGTGGATGTTGTATTAACCTGCACTTCTATTTTGCAATATCTTGGCTTCAGTATATATGATAGGCAATTGCAAACATCTAAGGAATTTTCACTGCTACCAAGACATAGCGAACTCACTGACAATCCCCTAGAAGACTTCTTTCAGCATTATGTGGCTAAGAAAACAAGTGAGAAAATTGGGGAATTAGCACCAAATTAAGGTGCACTGGGATGGTATTAGGATTTGTTGAGGTTCATTTTGCATTTTGGTGAAGGACAGGTTTTATTCACTTTATATGCAGGGAGATGAATAATAGAAAGCTCAAGGATATGTTAAGTAAAAATACAATGTTAAACTTGAATTTTTTGGGATCTGCTTTCAAAACATGTTTACTATGCATACGGTAAAATGTGTAAATAAAATGATTTAATTTTGAAAATGTTTAGAGTTCACTTTAGATTTCAGTCGAAAGTGGGATACTTACTTTAAAAGAGTCACTGCTAGGAGGGCTTTGCCAGCAATGCCAGCTTTTATTGCACACTCTGTTGGTACCTAATAACATGATTAGCAGGAGCATGTTTTATAGAGAAAGGAGGAAAACCCAACTCAAGCACACACAATGCAGCAAAAAGTCACATAAATACACTGGGAAGAAGGAAGCACAACATCATTTCCTTATACTATGACAGAATTTTTTTAAAAAATAATTTATTTATGTATATTTCACATCAATTTAATCTCCATTTAATCTCCAGGGGTCACCCACCACCTCCCCTCCCTGAACACTCCCCATGCTCACATTGTGTATTTTCATTTGGTTGTCCAGATATTAGTGAAACTATTTGGTTTCTGTCTTTTTCTTTCTGACTCGTTTCTGTTAGTATGAGTTCTTCTAGGTACATCCATGTTTCAATAAATTCATCAAATTTGTCATTTTTAATTGAAGAATAATACTCCATTGTGTATGTATACCACATCTTCTTCATCCATTTATCTGTTTTGGGACATTTGGGTTGTTTCCATATCCTTGCAATTATAAACAGTGCTGCAATGAACATCCGAGCACACGTGTACTTTTGTACCTACATTGAGGTCTCCTTTGGGTAGATTCCCAGAAGAATGATTGCTGGATCAAATGGTAGTTCCATTTTCATTAGTTTGACTGTCCTCCACACTGCTTTCCATAGTGGCTGGACCAGTTTACATTCCCACCAGCAGTGTAAGAGTATTCCTTTCTCTCCACATCCATGCCAGCACTAATTGTTGCCTGTTTTTTTGATGTGAGCCATTCTTATTGGTGTAAGGTGGTATCTCATTGTGGTTTTGATTTGCATGTCCCTGATTGCCAGTGACGTTGAGCAATTTTTCATGTGCCTGTTGGCCATTTGTATTTCATCTTTGGAGAACTGTCTTTTTAGTTCCCCATTTTTTGATTGGGTTTCTTGTTTTGTTTTTGTTTAGTTGTGTGAGTTCCTTGTGGATCTGCATTATTAAACCATTATCACTCTTGTGGAGGGCAAAATTTTTTCTTCCCATTTGGTTGGGCTACTTTTAGTTTTTTCTGTTGTCTCTTTTGCTGTACAGAAGCTTTTTAGTTTGATGTAGTCCCATCTGTTTATGTTTTCCTTCAGTTTTTTGCCATCTGCAGATGTTTTCAAAAAGGGATTTCGGAATTGCACTTCATGGAGGGTTTTGCCCAGGTTTTTCTCTATGTATGTTATGGTTTCAGGTCTGACATCTAAGTCTTTTATTTATTTTGAGTTGGTTTTTGTACAAGGTATGAGGATGTTGGTTTAGTCCATTTTTTGCAGGTCTTAGTCCAGTTTTCCCAACATAATTTTTTGAAGAGGCTATCTTTGCTCCAATGTAAGTTTTTCCCTCCTTTGTCAAAGATAAGTTGATTATGTGTGGTTTTATTTCTGGGCTCTCAATTCTGTTCCATTGGTCTGATTGTCTGTTGTTGTACCATTACCATGCTGTTTTAATAATTATGGCTTTGTAGTATTACTTGAAGTCTGGAATAGTTGGGTCTCCATTCTCTCTTTTTTTGGCCAGGAGGTTTTTTGATATTCGAGGTCTTTTGTTATCCCATATGAATTTGTGTAATTTTTGTTCTATCTCTTTAAAGAATGTCACTGGAATTTTTATAGGGATTGCATTGAATCTGTATATTGCTTTTGGTAGGATGGCCATCTTGATGATATTAATTCTTCCAATCCATGAGTAAGGAATGTCTTTACATTTCCTTATGTCTTCTTCTTTTAGCAGTGTTTTAAAGTTTTCTTTGTATAGTTCTTTCACATTCTTTGTTAGGTTTATTTCTAGGTATTTAATTGTTTTTGGTGCAATGGTAAATGGGGTGACATTTTAAATTTCTTCTTCTGCTTGACTTTTTGCGTATAGGAAGGCTACTGACTTCTGTGTGTTTATTTTGTAAACAGCTACCTTACTGGACTGGTTTATTGTTTTGAGAAGTTTTTCTGTAGATTTTTTGGAGTTCTCTACATAAAGGATCATATCATCTGCTATGCCAGAAATATTAATTTAGCTTGAGAATGGTAATTAAAGTAGTCAGTGCCCCCAAAGGAGCCTTCATTTTTAAGCTCAAAAGTGATTTTCTGCTCCAGTGTGGATTGAAGAAAATAGGTGAAAGGTAATCATGTGATTCTGAGTTATAAAGGTATTGAGAATTATGTTTAAATTATTTTACTCCCCTCTGTTATGACTCAGTACATTCTATCTTCTTTAGATAGAGTGGTCATTTTCTCCTCCTGGGCCTCCTAGGAATCAGGCAGTGCGCAAGCTGATCTGAACAGGGAGAGATAACTGATCTGAAAGCATCCATCAAGTAAACAGAAGGATCCATGGAAATGCAGAGGGGAATTGCTTGTGGCTTGGTGCTGTGTGCACAGCTAAGGTGGCTGGTAGTTTGGCATTATCGGTTGAAGTTTTCCTGCTTTATTTTCTCCCTGTATCTAACATGTAAGCTTATTTGATCTTTATATAGGAAATCTATAGAGGACCAACTTAATAACATACAAGAGGCAGGGTCCTTGAGCTCATCCATCTTCCTTAGGTACGAATTAGATACTTTAGAAGTTACTGCATTTTCTGAAGATAGTTGCACTTCTGCCTTCCTGACTTTCAGGAGTTAATTCACCTCCAAAAAGTATGCTTTTTCCCTAAGGAATAAGCTGACTCAAATAAGAGACCATTTCATCTTCAGAATACATGAACCTAGTTTTAAATTGACTCACACCTAAATAACCCAATTGTAAAAACATATAATTTAACAATTCCACAGCAAATCAATTTGTGGTGGTGCTTGAGTAAAAGGTTTGTGTAACTGTCTTCTGCAAATTCAGCTCTTTCTGGGAGAGATTTCAATGTGTTTGTCTATCGTTAATATTTTTGTGAGTAAAATAGAGTTGTTCTATTAAACTGCAGGTCACTTTTAAAGATTTTGTCTGGTTGTCATAGTTACTGCTTATGGTTCCTTTTCATGTGATGGTGTGAATTATTGTTTCTCTTGACCTTTCTCACCTCTTGCTACCATAAACCATGACTAGAAGGAAAAAAAAAACTCCTTTGTGTTAGTTTGCTTGCTTTTTTTTTTTTTTAATGTTTTAAGTCTGCAAATTTGGGTTGCCATGGGTACAGAAAAACTGATGGGAGGTAGTCAGCTCACTGGTGAAGTGCAACCCTTAGATTCTTTATGACATCATTTCCTTCATAATGAGCGGGGAAACTCATCTTTTGAACTTTATAGGTTTGCTGACACACAAAAGAACAAGTATGGTACAGATTGGTAACATTTAAACCCTTTATTAGCCAAGGCATTCCATGACATCTCTAGCTTTGTTGATGATAGAAATTATTTATAGTGACCATTTGAAAAAGTGAACTACGATAAGTAACTTTTGTGGGTCTTGCAATCCTGGTTGATGCGAATGGTCTTTCTACCTGAAGAACTTCTGGGGATGTTGGAACATGGCCGGCCTGATGTGGAGGCTGGGTGGGCTCAAGATTCTGAATTTCTAACGAGTTTCTGATGATGTTCATGCCCCTGGCCTTGGGATCCCACTCCAAGCAGACAGGGTTAACCTACAAAAAGCTGCAGCACTTTTGAATACCTGCAAGGACTTTTAGTAAATGGAGTAGGTGAGATTTCAACTGCATCTCATTGTCCTCTGTTTAGAAAAACATGATAATTTTCAACATTCATCTGTGTGTTTTTCTCCTTGGTGTGTATAGTGGTTATTTGAGTGGTGATGACAGTGATGGACTTATTTTCCTCCCTGTCTCCTTGACTTAGAATTTTTAAGGCGAAAGGAATAGATTGTTCTTTCTCGACTAAAACTTGGTGGACATTCCTGTATTTATGCTGCTGAAAAGGGAGTAAATGGTAAGGAACTGTAGTAGTGCCATGGATTCTCTAACCACGTGAGCATTTTTCTCTATTTACTTCCAAAGAAACTGCAGTGAGGAAATCAAGATGTGGTAGAACTCAGAGACAATTTTCTATGCGCAATTATCTATGCGTATTTTTATTCACAATTTTTTAAAAGTACATTAGTTAACAGCACCATGTAGATTTCGGGAGTAGTTTCTTACCTCAGCAACTTCATCAACCACACCATGTTCCTGCTCAACATCCAGTCTCTGCCACCACCCACCCACTGGCCCTCTACCTATGTCCTCTTCTCCTTCTAGTGACCACCATTCTGTGGTTGGCGTCTAAGGATTTGTTTGCTTCAATTTTTTTTTATTTGTTCCCCTTTATATTCCACTAGTGAGTGAAACCATACAGTATTTCACTTTCTCCTGATTCATTTCAACTAGCATTATCCCCTCAAGTTTCATCATATTGATGCAAAGAACAAGGTTTCATCTTTTTTGTGGCTTATTAGTATTCCATTCCAGATGTGTGTATATATAGCACATCTTTTCCCTTCCATTATGTTAATTGAGGTAAAGTTGGTTATTATTTTGACCCTTATGGGGTATTTTGCAAATGTCAGAGTCTTAAAAGCCTGTGTGTTACTGAGGGAATCATAGACCCATAGTTTGCTAGTCCCTGTCAGGGCTTCTGGTACATTCCATGGATGTCTCTCAGGTACACCATGGTCCAACTTTTGGAGCTCGCTGCTTCTCCATTTGTGTGACCAGGAAAGACTGACCTGCCCTTTATACTCTTCAAGGGGTGCCCTGTTCTGGGACCCTGGGATACTCCCTGAGGTCATATCCTAGAAAGTACCAGCCCTTTGCTGATGGAAGGCCCTGCAGACCATCTTACCTCTCCATACTGTCTCCCTGGGTGGACAGATAAGGGGTTCTTTGGTGTGTACTGCAATGAAGATGGTGTTTTAAATTAAAAAAAATTGCTTGATATGAGCTATAACCTGTCCAGCTGATGTGTGGCTGGATCACTGTGAGGGAGTATAGAAAGGGTGGGTAGGAGGAACTTTGACTTTCTCGAGATTCTGTGTGCAGCCCCAAAGCACTGGGGCTGCAGCTCCTTCAGTCCTTCATGTCATTGACAGGACAGTTTATACTCCTCATTGGTGACACCGAGAGTGCATGATGTGTGTGTGTGTACATGTGCACGTGTATGTAGGCAGGTATCTGGTGTGTCTGTGCAAACACATGCAGATGCATGTATGTGTGGTGCATATGTATATGCCTGTATATGTCTCTCTGTGTATGTGCGTTCACATGTGCATGCACGTTTGTGAGCTTTTATGTGTCCTATGTATGTGAGTGTGGGATGTGTGTATTTTTTGCATGTTATATGTATCTGTGTCTGTATATCCGTGGCATGTTTCAGTGTAGCTATATGTGGTATGCATCTGTATGGTGCATTCAATTGTGCATGAATGAGTAGGTATACTTGTATATGTGTATGATGTGTGTGCATGTGGTGTATATGCATAGCACATTAATATGTGCATGAATGAATGGGTATTCGTGCATGTGTATATGTGAGTATATGTGTGCATTTATATCTGTGTGATATGCATGCTAAGTGATCATGTGCACAAACACATATATGTGTGAGCATGTTGTGATATGTGTGTGTGTTTGTGTGAACATGCACGTCTCCTTCAAGGCATTGCCGCTTTCCTTGTGGGGAACACTTTGCTCCCAGCAGATGTTCAGCAGGTTTGTTGAGTGAAATTGAACTGAATGCTTGATGCTGTGCTTGATGGACTGAAAAGGAGATTGTTTTTATAGTGGATTCACACATTTCAAGTGACTTTGGTGAAAAAAGGAATCACTGAATTAATAGGAGAGTGGAGTTCTGGTTAGCAGAGGGGATCCTGGCCTGCTGAAGGCATATGAAAGAGTTGGGAGGTCTCTGGGCCTCCTGCACAGGGTACACTTCTCCATGGAGGTCAATAAATGAATGTCCCATAATTCAGAGAAGTTCACACTTTCTGCTACCATTAGATTCTCTTCTTTCCTGCCTTACCAGTTGCTGCTGTCCTCTTCTGCTGGAGGAGGAGCGGTGTCTTCCCAACAGGCTGCTCTTTGCTGATTGTTGGTTCTGTTGCCTGGGCCCCACAGCATGGAGCTGGCATTCTGCTAGCAGTGAAAACCCTCCTGTTTGTTCAGTTCTCACGTAATCTAGGCTCCTGTGGACTGTGAACACCCCCCATCTTTTGCCAAACCCTCTATTGTCATGCCTTTATTAGGTGTATGTTTTTCACACTTATCTCAAGGATCTTCACAAGTATTTGCATGTCTTTGCACTGTTGCAGAGATCCCCTCCACCATGTGTTAAGACATTTTGGTCCAGGTTTTAATGGCACAGTGTGAGAATGGGATTTGAAGATGGTGTTCTCATGTAGGTGCTGTTTGTGACTGGACACAACAAGGGTGAATTTGAATTTTAGAGGTGCATTCACTGGAAGCTGTGGCATGAGTGAAAGTTTCTCCCTTGTGGTGGGTATGAGAGGAGGAGGTCTTCTTCAGACTGGTGGCTACCATAGGCCAGCTGGTACAGATAGCCAGTAGGGCACTCTGCAAGGGCTGGTCTGATCAGTGAAGAATTGGGGTTCACCCCAAGCTTCCCTGCTAGTCCTGGGAACGCTGACTGAAGGGAGAACTTAAGCTCGAAAGTACCTTTCCCTCTCTTTTGTGCCCTGAAAGAAGGTGGCAGAGCTGTCTGAAGTCCCACAGGATGGATATGCATCCCGAACTTGCTTGTTGCTTACATCCTATTTAAATGCTAGGCTTGAAACATCCCATTGCTCTGCCTGGTGGAGTCCAGCAAGGCTACAGTTTCCTAATGCAATACCAGGACTAGTTATCGGTAAGTAATCCCATGTGACATAAAAAATAGTGCTTTAAAACACAAATTAAAATTAAGTTTTAAATATTAAAATTTTTGATCATAGTTCACCTTATTTGAAGAGCCCTCTTTCAAATTTATGGGTGCAGGTGGCTGTCATATGAAAAATGGGCTTCAAAATAGAACCTTTTGAAGTTCTCCATTTGTAAAGCTAAAACCTTGCCTTGAGGCATTTATAAGTAGTTTGGCTTTTAATCCTGTGTTTGCCTTTTAATTCTGTGTTGCAGGGATGTGCATACCTCTATATCAATCTCACTGTTGCTCACAAACTAATCTATTACCTTTTCTGTTCTTTCATGTCTTTGTATTCTCCCTACTTATATTTTATTCCATTAGCTTGCATC
The DNA here is from genome assembly GCA_004024945.1 of Uropsilus gracilis. Taxonomy (NCBI): domain Eukaryota; kingdom Metazoa; phylum Chordata; class Mammalia; order Eulipotyphla; family Talpidae; genus Uropsilus; species Uropsilus gracilis. The sequence continues at coordinate 41,408 of PVHY01002713.1, read as the reverse complement.
TTGTATGCATCTATATTAAATGCACTAAATCACGAAGTGGTTAAGGTGAAGGGTAGTTAGGAAGAATGGATTCTGAACACCAGCTGTCTGGCCCTGACCCTATCACTTACTATCTGTGTGATTTTGATCAAATCAGTGAACTTTTCTGTGCTCAGTTTATTTGTAAGATGCAGGTAACGCTTATCTATTAGGAATTTTGCTAGGACTCAATCTACTCACATCTGAGTTAATGCTGGAGATCATATTGACAAGGCCTGGTAATGCTATATATGTTTTTCTTCTTGTCATCAGCAATAGCATTATTCATCTCATTAAATATGAGAGATAGACTTAAAGAAAATATTTAGGGCAAGGGGAGCTAATTTTGTTTTTTCAGCATTAGTCCTATTCTTGTCACAATCCATGCACTTTTCTTTCTTAATGTCAATGAGTCATCCCCCACCCAACATAAAAAAACAGAATTTATAACTCTGCATTCAGGTAAGCATCAGCAGTGTGAGTTGGGATCAGGTCCTGATGACACCTCTGTACCGGGACCTCCAAGGTAGAGTGGCTGTTCTAGGCAGAATTTATGTCTTCTGTCCTTTAGAACTAACCATGTTGAAAACACAGAGTTCCTCAGAAAGAACTAAGGATCAAGCCTTCAGGAAGGCATGTCACTAAGGACAGTGGAATAGCTAGTAGAGCAGGGACATTGTAGCAGAATAAGTGCAGTGAGAAAGGATATCCCTAGAGATGGTGGAGGTCAAGTGTTAGCATGGTAGACAGAGACTTTGGGATATTGGTCGGCAGGTAGGGTATAGTGGGGGCCAGGGGCAGCTTATCCAGCAGCTGAGCTGACTGAAAGAAAGCCCCATCCCTCTCTGCCTCCCTGTGGTCCTCCAACAGGGAGGAAAGGAGGCTGTGGAGTTACCCAAACTGTAAAATCCCAAAGATGTTTGTTTTATCCTACCTCTGTGAAAACATTTTAAAACTGAAGCAGAAGCAGAAAGCTTTATTTCTGCACATCTGTTAATTACAAATATAATGGTAACCATCCTACCACACCTTAAATGTATACCAGAGCCTAAGTATAAATGTCTAATTATTTGTTGTACCCCAGGTAACCCTTGATCCCATTTAGATGATTATGTCTTACTCTTATGTTGCATACCTGCTATGTGTCTGGACAGTGTAGTAATTGACTCCTTAGTAGCACAGGTTGATATGATAATTAGTATATCTTTGCTTGTTTAAACATGAGATTTGGAGGTTACTTACTTAATAAGATCTGTTTCTTGTTGGGTTTTGATTGCTCTAAAAATAGAAATCAAGTGTGGGCAAAACTGTTTTGAGAAATCTGACTTTAAACTTTCTAACATCTCTGTTGGAAAAGAATTTTAAACTCTATTCCTGTAGTATTTTTCCCTAGGACTTTCATGATGCACAAGATCAAGGTTTACACTGGAAAGGAATCCTAACTAGCTAAAGACTGTAAACAACTGATGGTGTGCTTTCATTTGTGAAGGTGGAATGCACAGCTATCAGCAATGGGAGGCAGATATATGCTGTGGTGGCACATGGGGGATCCCAAAGATGTCCCTCCAACTCTTGGAAACTGCAAACATCACCTTATGTGGGAAAGGATGTAATGAGTTGAAGGATCTTGAGATGGAAGATTAACCTGGATCATCTCTGTGGGGTTTGCATGCAACCCTGAGGGTCTTTCTACAAAGACAGTGTAGGAATGTTTTTGTAGATGTTAGATACTGAAGTAAGAGCTTTTAGATGCCACCTGAGTCCATCCTTTAAGATGGGGGAGACAAGAAAGTAGTGTGAGTAGCTGGGAAAAGTGGGAAATGAGCTCTGTTCCTGAACCTTCTGACTATCATGACTCTAGGGTCTTGCTTTCATCCCCAGGAATTTCAGCTCAGGTTTCTGACCTTCAGAAATGAAAAGGAAGAAATCTGAGTTGTTTTAAACCGCTTATTTCATGGCAATTTGTCAGTGATAATCTGTTACATCGGAAACTGTCTCTCTCACTGGTCTTCTAACTAGTAAGCTCTTGACCTAGGATGTTTAGTCTTTAAAATAAAATTAACATTCAAATGTATGATAAGCCCACATGAAACTGTAATAGCTAGAGTGATTCACCTAAGAGGGTAATTAAAATGCCACAATTTTCAGATGCTGTCTCTGGGATATAGTACTTTGCAAATACTTTGGATATCAATGGAACGGACAACTCTTCAGTTTCTTGGTGTTTATGATATGGGTCTGTGCTGGGCCATCTGTTTTGTGGGAGGACTTGTTGCTGCCTTGATAGATATATCGGCACTGAGTCTGTCAACCTCGTTGAAGACATTGTGGTCTCCTTCCAGTCTTCCTTCCTCTCTTGTCCTTCCTCTCACCCAAACAGAAATTTGTGTTTCCAGTGACTGGAGGTCTTATGAAGACTCTCTCTTACTTGTGCAGAGCTGTGATCCAATCAAGATTTAGAAGTCATCCTACAAAGGATAGTTTGCTTCTCTGTGAAGAAATTTGATGGAATCTAGAGGATTTGATACCATCTTGAATGAAAGGTGATGATAGAATTTTGACAAGATTGTTATTTTCACTCTGAGAGAGAATTTTCCAAACCTCAGCTTTTACCCAAGTGGTGTTTTTTTTTTTTTTTTTTTTTTTTTTTTTTTTTTTTTTTTTTTTTTTTTTTTTTTTTTTTTTTTTTTTTTTTTTTTTTTTGTAGTTCTTGAGCTAGAAGACTTGTTTGTTTTCCTGAAAAATTTTAGTGGGAGAATTCACCACCACCAGCACCGACTTTAAACCTCACTTTACATATTTTTTCTTTTGCATTTTATTTTGTGAAGTGAGAAGTGTATTTTTACTCCTTGAATTTGGCTTCATTTTATTCTTCATTCCCATGAATGTTTTTCTTGCTTTGGCACAGAACAGTATTTGGTTCACAACACTCTAGGAAAAATGCTTAATTACTGAAAAACTTTGACTGAAATTCAGGAAGAACATGCAGGGGGAACATATTTGTTCAGGTTAAGTTTATGTAACTTCCAAAAAACAGATAAAAATAATCTTCAGCTGACCCAAATTGGTGCTTTCACTGTGAGGATCTGGTGTCCAAGGCTTCCTTTAATTCAAAATGCCTTAAAAGGACAAGCAGGATGCACCATGGATGCTTGCTGGCTCAGGACCAGGTTCTTCTTGAGGTCCTTCCAGAAGTGGGTACATAGGATAGCGGCACTGAGCAAGAGTTCAATGCTTAACCCCTCTGTGTGTACATTTGGGGTTGGGAAGGGAGAGAAAACGAAGACTGAATTATGAATTAGAATACCACGATTTCACCTGTTGAACTCATCACTTCCTGTCCCATAACTCTAGACTGTTTTTTTCCAGGCACTGAGCCACTGTTGCTCCATTTGCAAAATTACATCATTGACTGTGCTTCCTACTTGGGGTTCTTTGGAGGATCTAAAGATTCGATCTTTAGCAATATCTAATAAGATAACATTTTATATTAAAAGGAAATATTTTATTATGAAGGTATTTTTGATCATTGCTGAGGTTGTAGAAAATTTTGCATAAACATTTATTTAGGGGTGAGATAGTGAAGAACTGATTCTGTGCCCATGGGGCACAGAATAGCTCTGCTTATTTCTACTCCTTTCTCTTCTAGCAGCCACAGTGCTGATTGCTTCTAATTTTTAATGCCAGTAAACTAAGACTGGTGTGTACCTCTCTGCTTCACTCAAACTCTAAATGAATGAATCCAGATGAATCCAGACTCTGCATCTTTAATTCCTACCTCAGAGAAAACAAAATGTGTCTGCAAAGATCAGCGGGGGAACCACACTTTGCTCAAGAAGAATATTGCTGGCATCTGAATTGCATATTATTTGCCATCATTACCCCTTAAATCATTTGATTCTTGGTTTTTAGCAGGTTATTTTAGCTTTGTTTAGAGGTTGTACCTGGGCCACAGGTACAAGATTAATTAAAAGGCACTGTCTTTAGCATACAGGGCTCTTGGGTGAGAGATGAGCTCTCTCAGGTTCTTTCATCATTGCTCTTGTCTTCTACATAACAGAGGTTTTCCTCCCTAGATTTGAGTAATACCAAGTAGCTTTGTACAAGTGATTCTAATATAAGATAATTTTCATTCTTGTCATTGGCTCCTGAGTTAGCAAGATAAAAAGGTTACACTCCAGCTGATCACAGTGGCTCATGCCTGTAAGCTTCAGCCTGTGAAGCGGCCGGGGCTAGGGATTGTGGTTTGAGCCCCACCTGGGTCCTATAGTGAGACCTAGTTCCCAAAAAGTAGCTGGGCGTGGTGGCACGTACCTGTAATCCCAGCTACCTGGGAAGCTGAGGCTGGGAATTGAGTCTGTGGTACCCTGGGTAACAAGAGCCTGCTGTTCCATGGGCTCTAGTGGAGACGTAGTCTAGTGCGAGACCTAGTCTCAAAAAAAAAAAAAAAAAAAAGTTAGACTCCATTGTAGAAAGTGTATCTTCTAGATTTGGTGTAAATTGAGAACAGAACATATTTCAATGTGCTATCGTGATGTCTGTGCAGGTAAGTGGGGCATCATCACATTCTCATCAAGAACTTCTTGAGTCTCATGTGGTCTTTATTGGCCATAGAGATACCATGTCACCAGTGGGAAGTAATCATATGAATTTCATCACCCCAAGAGTTAATTGTACATGAGAATTTAGAATGTTTCTAACTCAAAAGATTGACATCAGGAAAGATAGTGTTTGATTATCATGGTCACAGAATGTGGATTGAAATTTGAAAAAGCTGAGACACTTCTATTTATGTATCTGGATTTTCATAGAAGGACAAATGAACTGTGGTTCTTCAGTGGATTGTGGCAAGTGTGCATATGTGTGTGTGTGTGTGTGTGTGTGTGTGTTATGTCCCAGACTTTTTGGACTCAGTTCTTGAATAGGTATATGAGGTTATATTTTAAAGCATTGGAAAGATAATCTTAGGGAAAATCCTTATAGAGGAAGAGTGATTCCATCCTGAAGGGAGAAACCAGAGAAGGTGGGTACATTGCTGCTGTTGATGGGTGTTTTGGGGCAATAAGGCTTGAGATCTTTAGATCTTAAACCCGCACTTGCAGTTACTTGTCCCAAATTGCTGATGTGGCCTTTATGGTCATGTTCTGGAAGTGCCCATGCTGCAGTCTTTCTGCAGTTTGCTGCTGTACTAGAAGAATAACCTTACAGAGTGGAGCCTGCCCCTTCCTGGGTCATTATATGTTACAGGAGAATCTCCTTTGCCCCTAGACTGACTAGTAATGGATGTTGTGAATTTATAGGTTTACGTCAAATATGAAAACTAAGAACTATGGAAAATCCACCAAGAGGTACATAGTGTAAAGACAAATAACCATAGTGTATAGAAGGGGAAGACAAGTCAGTGTGAAAAGCAAGCTGATCTGTTCCTGAAGAAGGTGATTAAAGTATGTGTGGAAACTTGAGTTGATAGCAGTCAGAGAAACAGCTAACAAGAACTTACACCACACCAGGTGGCATTTACTTTCTAAGAGTGCTCACACCTCTCTCTCTCAGAAGCTAGTTAACGTGCAATCTGGACCATATATTTGGAGATGATTTTAAACTGAACATAACTTGAGGATCATGGAGGCAGAAACCTGCTACTTGAGGGTGCTATGAAAGCTCAGTTACTCTCCATGCAAAACCGTTCTCCTGTAAAACGTTAGATGTAATTGTGATGGAGCACACCCATGTAAGTTCTTTAAATTATTTTATTTCTGGTAAAATAGCACCCCTGCCTCCTTTCAAAGTTCTTCCCTTTTCTAATGAGAATAAACATTGTCCTTTGAATAATTGACACCTATTTCATTTTATTATTGTTTGTAGCAAACCTAAATAAGATCAGCCTTTAGCAAATACATAAAAATTATTTTATTTTAAATGTTATTTTGGCACAAGACTATTCTTCAGAAAAGAGCTCCCTTAAGGCATGGTGATGTTGAGGAGTAGTGGGGACACACTCGTGGGAATTGCTGCTGTGTTCTGGACCTTCACTGCTCTGGAAGCTCTCTGTTGGCCTACAGTTTTAAAGACTGATGAATTCCACCACCTTTTCAATGTATCTACTTCTCATCTCTGCACACAATTTGTAGGGGGCACAACAAAATCATGCAAAGATTCCACCCCATCTACTTTTTATCCCTTATTCTAATGCTGCAGAAGACAACCCTGGATCTTTCTTTTCAGCCCTGCCCTGGAAGAGGTGTGTGTGTGTGTGCACTTAACTGTACATTAAATATGGCCTTAGATATCTTAAATGGAATTTTCAGCAGTCATCTCTAAAACCTGGATTTTGTAAGATTGTCTGATGATAGCTCATGTGGTCTAAACCAAAAACTTAAAAAAAAACTTTATATTAATATCTGGTTTATAAAAAAATAATTAGGAAGTTAAACATCAGAAATGTGTAGTGTAATTATAATAATTATAGTAAAATAATATATTAAATATGTATTAATACATTTAAAGCAGTTAAATGTAGAAGTCAGGTAATATTAGCAACTCCTAACCAATGGTTGGATGGTAAAACAATATATGTAACCTACTTAAAAAATGTCTCCATTACAGCTAATATAAAATTAAACTTTTACAACTAAATTGACCCTTGTTTAATGCTGAATCAATCTCCACGTGATTTAACAGGAAGCTCGAATTACCTGGCCCCTTTTCTTCCTTCATCTGTCTGCAGCCACTCAAGTAAATTATTCTGGGTGGATGTGTTAGTTTAATTATACTTGAAAATTTCAAATAGGGTTGAGAATCCCCACCTCCACCCATTGGTAGCCCAGGGCATCATTTTCTTGATTTCTGTTCACTCCTTCGGTTTTCTTTTTGGCACATTTCATCTCATAGATGTGGGGAATAGCTGTGTCAGTGACAATCTACGAGCGTGAATTTCTGATGGCACACTTTGACACTGGTCTTATGATTGAATGTGGAATTATAAACTAGAAGTCAAAGACAATGACTTAACTCTGTGTTTCTATCCACAAACCTTGCAGCAATTAGAAAATAATAGAACATTATCTTGGCATTGAGAACTTGGTCTTCCCTGGGGAATAATTGCTGGCAGAGGACTCCGGGTGCCAACACTTTCCCTCCCTGAAGTGCCCGGTTCTCCTCCAGGATGGGGCTTTGTGTGTTAGCACTGGTGCTGACTCTCCAGAAGCGTGAATAAATCACTCCCTCCAAGTGTATCCCAGTAGTGAGCTGGACCAGAGGAGGGTTAACAGCTCCTCCTGGTAATCAAAGAGTTCCGGCTGGCTGATTATAACTCAGTTAAGACTTTCATACCTATAGCAGACCGTTTCCTGGGGCTCTCTCTGACATCACCCACTGGTAACCAGTGAATAACTATGAGGTCATCGTTGAAAGTTTGAGTCACAGGCAAGTGAAGTATAATTTTGGGAAATTACACTAAATGGCTTTTTCTTCATTGGATAAACTGAGCCTGAATGAGCACTCTGTTGAAAGCAAGATGTTTCCTGTGAACTGATGAAATGAGTGCTGGGTCTAGCAGAGGAGGAAATTGACTTCACATCCTTAGTCCCCTCCTGTGAAATTGCTTGGTCATTATTGTAGGAATGCTAGATGTTTCCAGAACATTTTCATTCCACAAATGGATGTATCGTCCTGCTCAAAGAGGAGAAAAAGAATCAAGTTTAAGTCAGATTTTGAATTTTTTCAGGGTCCTTATCATTGTTGTGGACGTTGGCCAGGGGATAACCAGGTGATTTCCGTTTTGATTTTAGTCAAACCTGCATTTATGAGAATGCTGGAGAGGATCTTTCTGAGAAGTGGTTAGATTGGAAAACATAGGCTGAAAAACCCAGCACATCCTTCCCCACCAATTAGTGAGCATGGTGATACAGCTCATTGTCATCCTTGACACCTGTAAGCTGCCAGCTCATGACACAAAGCTTCACATGGACTGACCCTTGTCAGGTGGTGCCCGTGGTGTCTGCCTTTCCTCAGGAAGCTTCTGTTCCAGTGCCACCTGCTTGGGGGCAACCTGCCTGGGTTGCTTCTCTACCAACCACCTTATATCACTGTCACCTTCATCCCCCTCACCATGCTCTCGCTTCTTTGTTGCATGTGCTTCTACCTGCTCTGATTACGTGTTTATGCACTTGCTGACTTATTCTCTGTGCCCTCTCATGCATCTGTCCTTTGTGAGAATGAGACTGTGTCCTCCTTGCTGTGTGTTTGGGACTGGCTGAAGTTTCTGGAAAAGGACAGGAGCTTCCACCATTGCTAAGTGAGCACTGCATTGGAGAGGATTATGTCTTTTGTGGAGACTGTATTCATAAGCTAAGCATTTCTGTTTTCTTGGCTTATTCATAATAATATGGAGAAGATTTTAATTAATTTCCTGTTACCAGTTAGTATCATATAACAGTGACAGTGTCAGAGCCAGCATCTCTGTACCAGGCATTACTCTGCACACTTTTTTAATGACACCAAGGCTGGATTTTCAGGAAATGTGTGACTTGACATTAATCACTGTCCCGTAACAAGTGGTTTTATAATATCCTTGAGGTCTGGCCAGTGAACTCTGTGCTTGGTCAAGAGTGATGTCATTTGAAGGGTGTGCTTGCTGGGCTGACTTCCATCCATTACAAGGTGTTCAGTGTTGGAAGTGTGTACTTTAAAAGTTTGAACATACACAGCTTCAGGATGTTATTAAAAGTCTAGAGAAATGACCTCATGTGAATTTCAATCCATTCAAGGTTATGCCAGCACTGGGAAGGGTGCTAGGTGAGGGAGGGTATTGGAGTGAATGGAACCATTGTGGCATCTGGCTCTGCTGTTGACTCTGAAATCTATTCACTTGGAACTTTTTGTGGAAATACAGTCTCTGAGGACACCTGCCTTCAGGTATAGAGCAGATTTGTCCTGTCAGCCTGCTTCTGGTGTCCATGACCTTGCCTTAGCTTGTGTTCTCCAAAACCATCCTCAATTTGCTTGACTCATGCTCTGTCTGTGGAGGAAAGGTTGCTCACTCCCCTGAAAGCCACCAATTCCTAGTTCAAAGAAGTCTCTCCTTGGGACTAGAGACCAGAAGTACCCTCTTCTGCATACAGGTGAGAGCTGCTGCACAAAGTTTTGACTATTCCCTTTTGTACTCACCTCTTTATTTGTTTAAATCCTGGAGAGGCCAGGGGGTCTGTTTTCTTTCTCTGACAGATTTTTCTAGCGGTTCATATATTCCCCAGGCTACCATTATCTGGGTTGGCATGTTCCATATGTAGGGCACTCAGCAATTAGTCAGGAAAAGTCTTCTGGATGAAAGTTGGGGACCCTGCTTCAAGTGGGACTCAGCTTTTTAGTGTTCTTTAGGGAAAATCCCAGAAAACCAAAAACAGGACCTTAGCTATTGATTCCTTACTGTTTTGCTTTGCTTTCTTTACTTTCTCCTTCCCTCTGTCTTCCCCCAGCTAGAACATTTTGGGCCAGAGTATTTGATTTCTCTGTTTTCTCAGGCAGCCTGTTTCTGATGGATTGCAAAGACTGACTTGTTCTTCCCTTTGAAGTCCAGGAGGGCAGTGTACGGTCTCCTTGACACTCTGCTGTCTGGCTGGGCTGGGTGTGTGCCAGGTGACCAGCTCAACCCATGTCCCTTGCCCAGGGTGAGACTGGCTGACACTTGAGGAGGTACTTGGAAACTTTGTCTGCCTGCAAGCAGCATATTTAGAGATGCCCGTGGTTGAACGTGAGCCCAGGCCAACAGTGCCTGCTATTTCTAGTTTGAAGGCTTGCTGGGAGTCCGCCAGTGTGTCAGGCCTCACACGACATGTCTCTGTTACTGCCTATCCCACACACTCAGGATCATGCTGCCTAGCTTGGCGTTGTTGATGGGAGCCATTCACAAAGGCCACTTGGGTCCTGTTACAGATAGACACTGCTTGCTTTTATTAAAAATTTACCTCTGTATGAAAACTGTGTCTCTTCTCCATCTGAACAGCTACAGAACTAAACTACACGTTCTCCAGGAAAATTGGCCATGCTGGATACAAGGATGTTTTGTTTCCTCATTTCTGGACTCAGGCCCTTCTGATGCATCCTCAGTATTATCTTTTTATTAAAGAAAAAAAGATATTTAGGGACAGGGACTGAACACTTAGAATTGTCATGATTAGATATTTGTCTATTTTGGTTTCTGTGGTAGTTTGGATCATTTTAAATATACTCTCTCTCTGCCATGAGAAATAGTGTAGATGCCTGCATTCCACCATATGTTTAGTCATTACAATGGAACAATCTAGAATCATATAAGTTAAATTTTCCATCTGTAACAGATTGAAAATAGTTAGCTTCAGCTACTCAAAAACTCAGTTCAGGACAGATTAGCTCCCTAAGGTCTGTGTTTTGGCCATGTGACAAATGTTGTGTCCAGTGTGGTGACCTTGGTTGTGAGGCTCCTTTCACCCTCTGCCCTCCTGGGCAGGTGACATTGTCTTCATGCTGGGCACTTAGCATGTCCAGACAGACTCACCCACTTCTGAAGGTGGCCTGTACTTAGAGGAGAGCAAAAGAGCAATGGGTGGAACCTATTGCTTCTCCCCTTGAAGACCTGCCTAAGTTCATGTAGTACCTGCTGCTCCCCTTCCAGGGGTCTGAAGGGTCACCCTGAAGGCAAGGAGGGGTAGGTGAATATGTAATTTCCCAACTTACTGTTGCGGGACACTCTGTATGGGAAGGAGAAAAGGAATATAAAGTAGTTGACAGGTGCTCTGGGCTTCTGAATTGTCCAAATCCTGACTTAACTTTTGTGCTTTCCTTTTCCCTTATTATGTTCTTTTATTCAGCATATAAAAAAACACCCAGAAGAGTGTGTGTCTATGCTTGAATGTGTATGCTTAATAGAGCATGTCACCACACAAGCACGTACACACACACACACACACCACACACACACACACTGTCTTTGTCTTTATGTAAAAGATATCTTATCTGCAACTGAGGTCAGTTCTCTATCTCCTACATTTTAAAATATAAATATACATGAATTTAACTTTTTCATGACGTATTGCAATTTGAATAAGTTTAGATTAAGCTGTATTGACAGTCATTTCTACAGTTATATGAAACTGCCAGTATGTTTTGTGAATCAAGTTTGTTGTAGTTGGAGAAAAGCTGTCTTATTTAGAACATTACTAATTAATTTCTCCCATGGTCTTTGTAGTCAGTCATATCAATGGAGAGAACATCAGTGTAAGAAGTCTGGCTTCATTCACACAGTGGTCATTAAAATTACGGTCTAGTTTTTCTCATTGGATAGGAATACTTCATTCTTTCACTAAGGGGCTGATTTAGTTTGATCTTTAATTAACAATTTAACTTCTGAAGATACTGATGAAAGAGTCTAGTACAAAGACCCAACTGAGAAGGCATGTAAAGAAGTGTCGAAAAATCACGGAGGACTCAGATCCTCCCTAGAAGTCTTCCCAGGAGTTCTTCAGAGATTCCAGGGACTTGGAACTCCCTGGAAGACACTTTCCTTTCTTCAACCAAGTATGTTATGGACAAGGTCAGGTACTGATCACAGCCTAGAACTGTGCCAGAGATGACAGATAGGTTAGTGTAAGAATGTCACAGTTGTTGCCCGGGATACAGTTATATGACGGTGTTATTCATTGTTTAGTGGAGGTACAGGTATCACTGGGTGTCCTAGACTTGATCTGGTAAACTTTCCCTGGAATGCTCCTTGTGGGTCTTAGTGTTGGTCAGCTCTGACCTGACCAGCTCAGCATCATCCTTGGCACCGGTGCCATGTGTCTACATTCATTGGAGGAAATGGTTGTTCTTGGCTACATGGTACATTCATTTTTATTACAAGTGTCAGATGAGGTGTTTGTAGGCTGATGTTTTTCTAAAAAGTTCTTCACTTATGTCCCATGAACACTGGACTATGTTCTTGTCATTTGGAAAGAAGTTTGCTCAGAGCCCTCCAGAGGATGACATCGTCCCTCTATCCTGATCAATGTGGGACAATTTTACAAATGATCTTTTCTGAACCCTGTGCTATATTTAACAATGCATTATAATAACATAAAATAAGTTGAGGATTAATCAAAACTTTGTACCCTGGTTCTAAATTGACTTAGTGATTTGCATCTGACTCTGTGTGGTCGGCCTGTTGACAATAACTTATTCCAAGAAAATTGCCTTGCAATTTCTTTTTAATTGCATATGTTATGCTGTAGGGTGATGCAGAAGATATTAAAATATGAGTAACAGATGGATGCTTGCTAATGGAGCTTCATGTCCCATATATTTTCTCATGATTGTTTTCTACTTATTTATAGTCCATTTTTATAAAATTGAACTTTCCTTTTTCAAAACAGCACAGTTTTGCCCTTTATTTTGTTCACTTTCCTTAGACATTCCTATCTCCATTTCTTCTTGTCATCTTGCCATGTGACAAGAATCTGTTTCCTGGAATCCACTTGGGACTTGGCTTTCAATATTGGAGGAGGGACGTGAAAGATACCCAGCTGGAAGGACACAGGTGAAGATTGGCCATTTTTAATTCAGATGGTTTGCAGTTTTCTTGTTCATCTGCTATAGCTGTAGTTTCCTTCATGATCACAGAAAAATAAAATACCGAGGAAGCAAAATGTCCATTTTGGACGGTGAGGAAAAATGTCAGTTGTCAGACTTCATGCTCCACACAGCTCATTTGCAGAGCCTGCTGTGCAGAAGGCATTTGTTGATAATAGAAGTATTTTCTGATTTCAAAAAACTTGCAGCTTAATGGGGCTGGGGGGGACAGGGGTGGGAGTGGAGAGGCTGTAACTTACCCAAATAATCAGACCAGTGGGATTTTCTTCTTGTTCCATAAGGAAAAGAGGCTTCCTTACACCATTATTAATAGTTCAGTTTCTGATGTGTTTTTGTAGGGCATAAATTACATAATGCACCCATCCTTTCATCCATTCGTTGCCTTTTTTCTTTATTTGGCTTTTGATGTCTTTTTTAATATGGGAAAATTGACTTTGGTGGAGATAGCGAGTACAGGAAATAAACTAACTTCACTTGATGTTTTCCCTTAAAAACCACTGTTTTTCAAATGTTCTGCAAAGGGTTGTGAAGTCTTCAGGGTAGTAATTGGACTGTGGGTTACTGTGGTCTGGGGGTGGTGGCACGAGCGAGGGGTAGCCATCCATTTCTATGACCTGTTTCCCTTACTCCACTAGGTGGCGCCACAAAAACACATGCATCCCTCTCTCCCCAGGGAGTGAGTGGGACCTCCCGGTGATTTACATCCCCTGCCTTGTGTTCCTCATCTGGTTGTGGCATTATCATAATTGCGGCGTGCATACATTTTCATTACATGCCTTTTAGCTTGCAGTAACTAATATATCTGTTTGATAGAGTTAATTCTGGAATTGTTAATCATGTGCGCAAGGCAAAACACAGAAGGAAGATACATGCTAACCATGCTATATATATCCAATCCAGCCCACAGCACGCTCCCCACTGCCCTTGACATTTATGGTTTCATGTTGGTTTCTTCCCACTCCAGTCTGAACTCAGAGCAGACAGGCTTAGAGTTGGTTATTGTAGAACTTGGATGATACCCATGGAAAGCCAGCAGCCACAGAGCATTTCAGCTGATTGTGTGATCAGCTCTGGGCTATTCCAGGGGATTGTGCTGCCTGGCACCATGTTGTGAGCTGGGACTCACCCTGCTGGTCTCCCTGGAGCCCATGCCCAGGCCTAGCACCATCCCTATTAGCATCCATACCTAGTGTTCAAAAGTAACTACAATTCTACATTTAAGAAGTTTTAACCTATAGAAAATGTGTAGTAAGATTTCTAAGCTTTATTTCCCAACTGAAGGATTCTACTTCCAAATTTGGCTTCATTTTTTCAGAACTGCTTGATAGTTGGTGAATGACTCATTTTCCTTCGTGTTGACGTTGCCATCTTTTATACCCTTTGTGTTTAGCTTTGGAAATGATGCTCTCAAATATATTGTGATAACTGTGCTAATATTATAGATACTCTCTTCTTGTACCATGGGTTTAAATGCGCCCTTGTCTGTTCACCCCAAATTTGCACCCCTTTGTATAGTTATTGTCCCCAATGTTAGGAAAGGGTTACTCAGTTCTATATGAGTGGATAAGATAGTTCATCAGGATTTATTGCTTTTGAGCTGTGGTGGTTAGTAGCAGCTCTTCTTGAGCTTCTGCCATCTTCCAGGATCTGGAGCAAAGCAAAAGCATAGAAGCCAAAGCCAAGGCCAGGTACAGGAGCAGTTTGTACCTAGCTGGCCCTCTGCCTCAAACCCAACTCAGTCTCCATCCTCCATTTCAGCCTCCTGTGTATCTTCTGCCTCTACTCTCACCTCCAGCCAAAGCAAGACTAAACTAGGGACACCATTAGTAGTAGGCTTCCTGCTTCACCAGCCCCTGACTGAGTCTTGACCTGACTCTTTCATTTCAGGGAAGAGGAGAGGCCAGTCCACGTAAAAGCATCATCCTGGCCAAAGAGAAACCACGATGACATAGAAAGGGAGGACAAAGTGACAGTTTCCCATTGCCAAGGACTTACCTGGTACCAGAGCTGCCCCGTGACTTCCCAGACTGGGCTCAGCTCAGGCAGGCTCTGGTGTTCCCTAGGTTCCAGGAGAGGGAGAGAGCCTGACTCCCCAGAGCTCATGGCCTGCAGAGCTCTCAAGTCAATGCGTGACCCCTCATCTCCTTACCTCTCCAACTCACTGGAAAATCAGTGGCTATTCCCTAGCCTACCCCTGTGTAAAAGGCTTTGACACTGAGCTCTCTTGAGCAGCTAAGGATGGCAGCTGGGAGGAGCACTGGTGCTTTCAGTCAGTATCCCTGTCCTTCATCCGGACTCTGCCTTGCTGAGAGAGGAGTCAGGCCCAGGTATCCCTGAGTCCACTGAAGAGATTAGGTGGGTTTCCAAACAGGGAAATAGTGAGAGTAGTCTTCTGGCCTTCTTACGTACCTACCAAGTGTTTTAAAGTGACATCAATGGAAAGATAGTTTCAAACAACGAAAACATAGTGAAGGCATACAAACCATTTTCTGTTATTCAGTGATTTCAAATCTGTTCTTTTTCAGGCAAGAAGGTAAAAGAACAAGTCAGTGAGTATATAGGGTATTTCCATTTGGAGTTGAGATGTCCCCAGTGACTTACAGTGTATCCTGCACTGTCTGGGGAGGGGGATGTTCCTTAGCCTGAGCTCCTGGAGTTAACCTTGGGTAACATCTTTACATCCTTGGCTTGCCCTTCTTTTCCAGGCTCATCCTCCACCCGTCATCACAATCACTGCATCTGCTTCTTAGCACTGGCCATGAGGGAGTGGGGGTGCAAAGCTGGCGAAAATGAATAAAGGTGTTGGAAATAAAGGAAATAATTCTTAGCTCCACTGTGTTCTTCCCAGGCTTCATGAGTTATCCAATTCATGGTGGTTTAGCAAAGGCAACATCAGTTTTGTAACGTATGCATGGAGAACTCACATGGTTGGAAATTATAAAGAATAACAGATATGCCAATAGTATTTATTCTGTGTTTAGGGATTTGGAACACCAAAGTTCCTAGTTCCATCATATGATAGACAAAGAGAGGTACACCTCATCTTTACAAGATTTTTATGTAGAAAACACATGCTTGTTGATAACCTTCTGTTGGATGATACTTCCAAACTCTATGCATCTAGGTCACAGTGATGGTTTTTGTAATTAGGAAGAGGGCAGAAACTTTGTATGTGAAGATTTCTTCCTTAATTCGAGAAGGATGAAAAACTTGGACAAGGACAGGTTTTCCTGGCCTTTATCACCCTCCCCACTGGTTATGGTTGGTAAGCGAAATTAGTCAAAAGGAGAGAGATAAATACTACATAGTGTCACTCATACGTGAACAATAGAGGAACAAAACAAAGAATCAGATAAAACCAAACCAATAGTAAATCCTAGAGCTCCAACCTTAGAATTGGAATTGTAAGAGGTGTGTGTGTGTGTTTGTGTTTGTGTGTGTGTTAGTGGAAACAAAAAGGGGAGGGAGCCCTGGTAGTGGAAGACTGTGAGTGGTGACATGTTCTCAGGGGGTATGACCCTATGCTTCTGAATCACATAGTGTTGTAAACCAGTGTAACCTATGTAACCAATGTAATCTGCATTTTTAAGTGATTGGTCATAGACTCCCCTGAGACTCAGTGGGCCTCCATTGTACCATGGTCCTCATTTGGGGTGACAGTCTGGGTGGCTGGAGGAAATCCTATCTGAGGCACCTGAAATCCTGAAATCCTATCCCCTATCTTGGGGAGATCAGCCTTTGTGGGATATGCAGGAGAACAACCCCCAAGAGATGTTGTTCTTCACCTATTTCCTGTGTGACTTTGGGCAAGAGACTCCCATCTCAGGCTCATGTTCCTCTTTGGTAAAATGAGGACAGCGTGGCCTTCCTCACAGGACTGTTCTGAGTGTTATCAGGCAAGAGAGACTTTCTAACTATAAAGTCAAAGGTCATCTGCCTGCTTCTCCCAGCAGATTCAACTCTAATCTCCTGTGAAGGCTAATTCCTTCATAGACCAGTCACCTTGTTATGTAAATGCCTGCCACCCCCCTCTCTTTCTCTCTCTATTTCTCTCCCCCTCTTTACCTCCTCTGCTTGCAAACTCTCAGCTGCAGGAAAAAATAATCACAAGCTACAGTTTACAACTCACAACCCATTGGCCCCTCTCTCAAGACACTTTACTTTCAATGTACTTTTTACTGGGTTCTTTCCAGCATTCGTAGTCCCATAGCCAGAACAGACTTTTAAAGTGTTCAGTCTCATTTATTATTACTAAACAAAGTGATTTCCTAATTATTTACTATAGAAAGAAACATAAGAAAACTCTGATAACCTGAACAGTGTCCAAACCCTCCAGTCTCTTAGTCCTGTTGACCTCACCACTTGTCCAGTCCTTCAGAGTTCATTAACATGTGCTTCAAGAGTAGGGCATCTTTCTTTGGTGTGCTCCAGCTTCCAATCATGTAGTCAAAGATGTGATGTGTCTTCTCCTTGCTGTGTTCTCCTCACTTTAGGTGGTTAGGAAGAAACTTCTAAGCAGGAATCAATAGAAGATTCAGTCAGGCCTCCTCATGGCCTCCAAAATTCCTTAGGATCACTTTAGTACACATACTTGGCTTAAGCATGCTAAAGTTGTGAGTCCACAGGCTTGGGCCTACGTCCAGGCTGCCCACCTCAGCCTGAACTTACATTCTCCTGCTCCCCAGAATGCAGATTCCCAAATCGCTGATCAAACATGGCTTATCAAAATGACTGAAATTTTTCTTCTTTGTTTTCGACCAATATTTATCTCTTTCTTGTCAAGTCTTTTGCCAAGAGGATTCCTGGGAAGATATCCTGTCAGGCAGGTATGCTAATCAAAGTATGTATCTACTATGCCAATATCAGGCTTCTTCCCAGTTTTACCAGTGCATCAGCAATGTTAATGAAGATACCCAGAGTGGGTAGGTGCCCCGATATCACTGAAGACTTGCCATCTGTGTGTTTATGGCTTGATGTTCTGTGTCCTGGCTAAATGTTAGCAAACAAGGCCATGACTGTGACCTCCCTCTAGACATCACGTCTCAGCCCTGGTGAAGAATGCCAGGTTATTGTGCTATCAAGTAGGCTGGCCACCCAAGCTTGCTAGTCGCTCTATCAGTGTGGCCTCTGTCCCCAGATAGCTGAGTTCAGATATGGGAGACTATGTTTGGTAATAAACACCATTTGATCCAGCAATCCCATTTCTAGGGATTTATCCAAACTCTACAAAAACACTAATTCAAAAAGCACCTATACTCAGATGTTTATTGCAGCACTAATTACAATAACCAGGATGTGGAAACAACTCAAATGCCCCTCAAAAGACAAATGGATCAGAAAGTTGTGATATATGTACACCATGGATTATTATTCATCAATCAAAAAAGACAAATTTATGTCATTCGCAGCAACATGGATGGAGCTAGAAGTAATCATGTTAGCAAAAATAAGCCAGAAAGAAAAAGAGAAATACTGAATGGCCTCATATAGGGAAAACAAACAAACAAATGGACAAGGAAAATTTCAAACTGTCAACAGAACTGAAGTATAGAGCAAGAGAAGGGGAGGAGGGTAAAATTGGGAGAGGGATGGATCCAAGAGATTAAGATGGTTCAGGGTGATAAGATGGTGGGAGAACCGCAGGGTAGACAATGATATTTTATATATATATATATATATTAAAATTTAAAAAATAAAAAGAGGCTTATGCATACTGAAGTATGATGATGCTTTTCTTGGGAGACCACTGGCATTTACTGTCTATTGCTGGTTCCTATTACGAGCTCATTACTCTTTGTCAAGGGTGAAAGCAACTTCACTCCATATTATTACAGCATCACTAGCTCCAAGGGTTTCAGAGAGAAATATGTTCCTGTAAGTCTGCAGACACTGTGCTAAAGAAGGAAAGAAAAATGCTACCCTCAGCCATGAGGCTCCCTTTAATAAGGCATTGCACGGGGAAGACCACACCAGATTAGCCAATTTAAAAGACAAATATTGGATTCATATGCAAGGCTATTTTAAGGCCTTTTTATTCATGCGTATTAAAACATAAATGAACAGTGATTATCTCAAATAGGCTGCTCAGAATATTGTCCTTCCTGGTGTCTGGTTGCAGGGTGTGCCTGGATCATTTTATGGACTTTGAAAGTATTCCTAAAGCAGGAACCTGTATCCCCAAAATATGCACAATAATGTAAGCCAACATAACTGTTGAAATGAAACTGAATTAAAAAAATTTCCATAGAGTCATGTGTAAATTATGCAAAGTGTACCCCAAAATGAAAAATGTCAAGAGGATCAAGGCTTTAGGTAAGTCACTGAATCCTGGATTCAGGGCTGATGTAGTAAGTGCAGGGAACTTGTGCTCAGTGACCACAGACTTTCAATTCTGACCTTGCCATTTGTTGACTGGGTTAAACTAGACATGTTCTCTGACCTGAAAAATGCTCATGTATGTTTTGAACCGTGCTTACTGACATTAACATGAGGGCTGCATCAAAGTGCTTTCAACAACTGCGAAGAACAGTTACACAGCCTACACTGAGAGTCTCCTTGCCCTGTCCTATTCCTTCTCCAGCATTGAGAACACCCTTAAGGTCACCCTCTCATTGAGGGGAAAACTGGTTTGGAGTTAGCCATGAAGGATAGTTGAAATTAACATGTGAACCATTCTGCTGAATGATCCCCACTCAAGTCCTGCCATTCTCTGTCCTTGTCATTATTGGTGTGGCCAGTGGTTAGAGGGAGGAGCCCACTCATACTGCTTGAGCTTCTTTTATTTAAGTCACTCCTCTAGAGGGGAAGGAACACTCTGGACGATGGAAGAGGACTGTGGGTGTTCTCTGGTAGCAACATCTGCAGGGGGAGTTGCACTTCCAACATACAAGCAATGATGTAAACCATCATCATTGCAGCAAAAATTTGAAAAAAATGTAGTCATTCTTCTAGAAATAAGTATTACAGGAACACTGTGGATAGAACACTGTGGAGAAAGTGGACCCTGGAGATGAGGCCAGGACACTGTAGAAAGCACAAAGCCAGGAGGATCTTAGGGCAGCCTAGTCACTTAGCAGGGGTGAGGTGAAATGTGTTAAATAGCTTCCGGCATTTTTATATCGGACTGCCTTCCTTCAAACAGGATGGCTTCCTCTGGTGTAAAAAGAAAAATGGTGCTTTTATATAGAGACTGTTAGGCCAACTTTAAGACTTAGAGACTTTGAAAACCAGATTTGCAGCTCTGACACTTTGCTTTGAAGATCAAGAATGTTTTGTGAATACCCACATTGTCCCATTTTTAAATATCAGGGGGAGATTGAGTTCCAGGTTAATGCTGTCCAGAATGGAAGTCAGGGTTATATTTCATCCAGCAGTGACTTGCCATTTCTCACCTATAAATTTCCTTATTTATTCAAGGAATAAGGAGATATGCCTTGGTCTCCCAAGGAAAGCATCACCATCCTTCAGTATGCTTGGGAGAATGAAAACCAGAGTTCTTTTTCATCCTTAATTTCTTCTCCCTTTTAATTAGATAACTTTGCACCCCTTCTGCTGTCGTCTGAATATTTGTCTTTCTATTCTGTACCCCAACAAACTCAAATATTGAAATCCTAATCCCTAAAGTTTATGCCTTTGGGATGTGCTTAAATCAGGAGGATAGCTCCTTATGGATGGCATTACTGCCCCACAGAAGAGATCCTACAAAGGCTTCTTGCCCACTTCCCACTTCTGCCATATGATGCCCTGGGAGGAGCCCTTACTCCAGATCTCACCAGACCATATTGACTCTTCAATCTTAGATCTTTATCCTCCACAATGGTGAGGAATAAATTCGTGTTTTTCCTAAGCCATCCAGTCTGTGCTATTTTGTTGTACAAAAAAAAGAGTAAGACCATCTTAGGAAACATTTTAAACTTAAAACAATTCAGACAGCCTAGTAGTTGAAGATCTAATTTGGGTTATAAAAACACTCTGGAGAGTAGGACCACCATAGGTATTGGTGCATAGTGCTGGTGATTTTTCTTGGTGTCTATGAGTAGATCATGGTTGGTGAGGAAGGCATCATTAGCTCCCTGACACAAACTGTGAGGAGACTGGGATCATACTGGACTTGGGAGCTAAGGTTAGCCTGACAGTTTCCTGGATTCTGGCAGAAGACAGATCTCCCAAGCCAGAGACAAAGGACTTTATTACTAATGGCAAAGCAGGCAGCTTAGGTTTCTTGTTTGCACAGCACCCTTCTCACATTGCTGCACCTTCTTTCCATGTGCCGTGGGGCCCACAGGGAGTGGCTGTGGTAGGAGCATGCTGCACCTCAGAGGACGTGTGTGATGCTGAAAACCCCATATGTGAGCCCACATCTTAGCTCACCCAGTGTTTACAGAAGAACAGACATCTTTATTGTACTGGAAAGTCAGCCCCTTACCCCTGCTCTTAGAAGGAGGTACTGTCTTTCCACACTGCTCTCCAAACATGTCCGGGAAGATAGTACAGTAAAGAAGTTGTCAGCGCCCCTGCTTGTAAGAGGCAGAAGTGTGAGATGCCTACACAGGATTGCTGACCCACACAATTTGTGTTATTATAATTCACCATTATGGAGGCTGTAAGTTTAAGATCAGAGAGCCAAGATGGCCCGGTGAGGTCTGATGATGGTCGGCACTTCTTGGCATTTCATGGTTTATGATTCATCTATTTCACCCTCATTCAACCAATTATCCCTCTCTTGAAAGGTTATTTCCTTCTTTGTTATCCCCACACAGCGGGAGCTGCTCATCTTGCCCTATTCGTTTCCTTTTTCCTCATGGCAGTTGATATATTTTTCCAATTTACTTATTAGACCTAAGACACCTGGAGGGTATATCTGGTGTCTAGTACCAGTCTCCATTCACAGACTCTTGCAAATAAATGCTTGTTGAAGCAATTATTGAATAAATGTGTGCTTGATTCTTGTTAACAAAAATAAAAAATGGAGTAACTATAGTTTCATTATACTATTGGTCCAAAGGATAAATAAGATCAAGCAGGAATATTAGCAGAAAATTATTCTAAAAACAGTGGCAAACTGCAAACCTCAGCTGAACAGGATATGATTTAAAAAACAAGGTTTTGCTCCTTTTCAAATTCATTCCATATTGAAATCGTCAGTTTATTTTGAGTTAAGGAGAATTGTGCACTCTAAAGTGATCAGCCTTCTAAAGGGGAGGAGGTATTAGGTGGGCAGGAGGTCCCACCAAGCCCTTAATTAAGACTAATTACCTTTTACAATGTTGCAAAAGGCCAACATTTCGGATGCCTACCTGTGTAGTCTATGTATAGCTGTGGTTCACAGTTCAGTAGGAAGATGGCTAAATCCTTTCTTCTAAGTCATGTGCAGTCTGCCTCTGCACAGGACAGGTTAAATGTATTTCTTACTTTTACTCTAAGAATAGCTTGTCAGTGAAAATCATAAACTCTCAGAAGAGTTCTTGCAACTGGAATTCATACTTTAGCTTCTGAACTGTCAAGGTGGACTTTTTTGTATGGAATAATGCTTACTTTTTCTTCATCAAATAACATATCACATGTCTTCTTCACATTAACTGCAAATAACAGATATTTTATGTAGAAATACACACCAGGTAAATTGTCCTAATTAATAAGTTGCCCTAGTTCTTTTAAGTAGAGTTTGGGGCAGAAGGACAAATTGCTAAACTGAAAGAATTGAGGGCAGCTTCTAATATGATTTATCATATTACTATTCCTGCCCTTTTAAATATTAAATACATTAGTTTTCTTTGTCAAGAGCCAATTAAAATATTTATGACTGTCTTTTGGATAGCCTGATGTGGCCAATTCCCACTGGTCTTCGCTTCAGCATCATGTGGACTTGTCCTGTTTGATGGAACCATGTTTTCTGGAAGTAACATCGATAGGCTGGTCACTCCACTCCCTATCTGTGGATTCATCTTACTCTCTCATATTTCAGCATTTTCTACTCAGCCTGACAATTTGTAGGGACACAGAATGCATCTTGGGTAATGGAGCTCACACGTTCTATTTCTAGGACATAGAATCTAGGGATGCATCTTGGATAATGGAGCACACACAACCATTATAGGAAACAAATGACTAAGTCTTCTTGCTTTGGGACCTGGTGAAGTTGAGGGCAAAAGAGCTGCCTATTATAAGAATCAGCTTCCCTACCCCACCCTACCCCATGCCACCTCACCCTGCCCAGAAATTACCAGTTTTCACTAACTTATTTCATTTCCTGTGTGTTGTAGCCATTCATAGCCCCTTGTCCTTTACCCTACCTACCTACTGACTCAGTATTTCCTTGTTAGCCCCCAACTCTGGGTAATGATTCCTCTGTAAGAACCTCATTATACTCTATATATGACCAACCACATGACTTAGAAGGAGCACAGACTTTTTTTTTTTTTACTTAAAGTAGTGGTAGCCCAAAGGGACTAGAAAGAAAAATCCTACAGTTACATTGTTTTGAAGTAGGTTCATGTATACATGTACAAGTAATGCTCTTTCCCCCAATTTTCCAGTTTTAACTGCAGAGTGAATATTTTCTATCTATCTATCTATCTATCTATCTATCTATCTATCTATCTATCTGTCTGTCTGTCTGTCTGTCTGTCTGTCTGTCTGTCTGTCTGTCTGTCTGTCTGTCTGTCTGTCTGTCTGTCTGTCTGTCTGTGTATTGTCAGTTCATGGGCATTTTAGAAGTAAAACATGCTATACGATACATTTATTATTTCTTATATAGAAAATTGAACTTTTTAGAGAGATACTTTGAGAAAGCATAGATTTTTATAAGTGGATTGATGTCACTAACATGTGGGACTATGGGACAAAATACTCATTTTAGAGGTATTCTTGTCTGAAATCTAAATTTAGGTTTGTGGTTTTTTAAAATTTACTGCCTGCTAATAGGAATGAGTCACATAAACTGTTTTCTCATCTAAAAAGATAACAATAAGATCATACACAAAATTAAAAGTTAGGAGGTCAAGGTCATCTGCAAATTTTAAAGTGCTTTATATTTCTGGATTGGTGAAAGGCATGGGAGGAGGGAGGATCATGGAATCTGAGAATCAGGGGCTGAGGGATGGAACAGTGTGGACTTGTGGAATTGATCTGGTGAATCTGATGAACTACCTAGCTGGGGTAACATGGACCTCAAGGACCCTTATAGCTCCTGCGTAGGCCCTATGCTGACCAAATGTCCAGTCTGAAAATTCCTTTAGAAAGTAGAAACTTTATATTCAGAAGTAGCAGTTCTCCTTTTATTTACATACCTTGTTGATTTTAGGATAGATGTGTTACCTTGAAGTCCCATTTCTAGGATTGTTTTTCCTTTGAGAGTTAAAAGAGTAGCTGTGCTGATACATTCTGTCTCTTGCTCTACCTCCATAAATAAGCAACTTGAGGTCAGGGTCTCTCTCTGGAGCTTCTTTTATTTATTATTTTTCCTATAACACCTGGTTAGTTACAAAAATGTAAGAGCTCCATAGTGTTGCTGGCTGTTGAACATTATTTGGTTTTCTTAAAAGGAGAAAATGAAGTCTTCCTGGGAGAACCTTTGCCAGATCCAGATAAAAACATGGCCCATTCATATTCAAAACTGTACTTTTAAATTTTCATTAATTTAATATTTAGCACAATGCCAGAATCACAACTTGTTAACTGTTTGATAACTTTGCATCTGTTGAACTGAACCTGGAGGATTGAGAGATAAACTCAAACAGATTATTTGTTGCCTCAGTGCTAGAAAACATTCTCTCAACATTTTCACTTTCAAGAAAGACCAGATCTGAGCCTTGGCTGGTGTGTGTCAGGCACCAAATAAGGGACTGGCATCTCTGTGACATGGCCTTGACACCATCATGGACTTATAGTGTAACTGTTTGTTTCTGGGAGTCAGAGATCATATAGCATAGGGAGTTTCCTTGTGAGGACATAGTACCTATCTCTAAAAAGAGAAAACACAACAATATCGACTTAACTTTGCATATTCTTCTATCATGGAGGAAAATGACTTTAATCCCATTATCAAAGCCTGTCAGGCTCTAATTAGATTTTCCTTTCTTGATCCCCTGTTCCCTTGCTCCATGGCTTGCAGTTAGTTCTGTTTTATAAATAGAAAGATGCTACTGACATTTTCCCCATAGAAATAAATAAGCTAATAATTAAATATTAATGTTACCAGGGCATCTTTCTTGAGGAGTCTTGCAGTAATAAGGATGGTAAGATAGAAAGAAGCCATGTTGAAAAAACATAAATATATAGGCTTTTGTAACTTTTTAAATAAAAAATTAATAGGTAATGTTGACAGTATACTTTTAATGTTTATTGTACACACACAGCCTTCATTTTTACTTCATTTACAGTTTCACATTCATAGCAAATTATGTGGAAATTACAGAAATTGCTAGATGTCCCTTTGTCCCTTACCTATCTACTACCTTCCCTGCCACCAGCACCTCATAACTGATAAACACACATTGACATATAAACACTCAAAATGCACAGTTTACTGTGGAGTTCACAATGGGTGTTCAGTCTGTGGCAGTTGACAAATGTATCCTGAGGTATATCATTCATTATTGTATCCTACAGTGTAGTTTTACTGCACTACTTTGTCCACCACCTGCTCATCCTTCCTTGCCAACAAAAGGCTGGCCACAGCTGATCTTTTCACTGTCTCCATAGTTTGACCATCTCCACAGTGTCATGCTAAAATCACATGTAGTCTTTTTATATTAACTTCTTGTACTTGATACCATGCTTTGAAGGTTCCTCTGCATCTTTTTTTGGACTTGATCACTTATTTCCTTCTAAAAAGAAAATGGAGTGAAAGTGCTATAGACACCAAGGAGGTAGGAAGAGGAGCTGGGTGCTGGGAAGTCAGCGGTCCTGAATCATCTGCTGACCAGCTCCCAACTTCTTACCTCAACTGAAGGTAACTTCTTACCTAAACAGTTACAGGGCTTGGTTTTCCCATGAGGAGAGTTAATGGTTCCTCTCATTGGGCAGACTAGGAGGTCAGCAGTGTGATGATCAGATGACCACTGTCTGACATTATATAAATGTGTCTTTGGAGCTCCATGCCAGCTTCCCCATTTTTGTGAATTTAAACATTGCTGGTAATCTTCCTGAGCCCTTATTTTCTTTCTTTCTTTTTTAATTGATTTTTTGCACACACACACATATATACATATATATTACATCGCTTGCTATCCCAAGGTTCTCCCATCATCTTATCACCTGTGAACCATCTTTATCTTATGCCTCCCCCTCCCCTGATTTTACTCTCCTCCCCCTCCCCTTGCTCTATGCTTCTGTTCTGTTGGCAGCTGAGCCCTTATGTTCCTTTCTAGAAAAAGTGTCAATAATGGCTCATTGGCAATGGGTTGCAAAATCTGGCACCTGGCACAGAAAAAGTGGTCAAAGTTTTAGTGTTCTCCATTGACATATTACTTTCTGACTTATGACATATACTTGTCTTTTTTCTCCAACAAAATTATGAGCTATGTGAGAGCATATATATTTATCTGACTTGTTACTTATAAATTCCCAGACCTGGAAAAGTGTCCACCAGATAAACTGCCCAAACAAACCTATGGACTTTAAAGAGATGGCTGGGGTCATTGGTGTGTATTCTAGGATCACTCGCTATAGATTTGTCAGGAAGGGAGTGCTTGGTAGCTGGCTATGTCTGCCTACCCATTGAAGCAAATTAATTCACTTCTCTATGATTTTCTTCTCAATGAGTATTTGAATAAAGTTCTCTACTCACAGTTATAAAAACCATCCAGTTTACCCATAAGAGATTAGGGTCCCACATCTCTTTCTGATGGATAAAATAGTAGTGATGATAAGCATTTTTTTTCTCCCTTTTAAAATTATTTTTGGGTTTAGTTTTCTCCTTTTTAACATTTATTTTGGCAGTGACAATTAAGCAAGATTTGATCGGAAATAAAGCATTTCAATCTGATTTTGATGAGGGAATTTGTCAATGCTATTACCTTTTTATAAGTATTTGCTTCCTCAAATCTTTTTTCTTAAAAAAAGTAAATAGTATTTACAGAATACAAATTATCTGCCCCCCCCACTATCCCTTTATATCCCCTTGTCTCTTTCCCTTCTCTCTCCTTTTAGCTTCATTGCACTCATTATATTATTAATATCCACTACTTTTTCTATGTATTTTACTTTATCAGATTGTCTGCTGTGTAATGTTCAGCATTTTTTTTCAATCATTCTGACTTGCCTTGCTGCATATAATTCTCTCATCACCCCTCCATTTTGCTGAGAATGGCTGCATTTTGTGTTTCTTTATGACTAAATAGTATTCTAGGATATGAAAACACCACATCTTCTTGGCCCAATTATGTATTGATGGCACCTCAGTTGCATTCATCTACTCACTGTTCTAAGTAGTGCTGCAATCAGCATTGCAGAGTACATAGAGTTTTTGCATTGATAGTTTTATTTTCTTTGAATAGATGCTAAGAATGGGATTTCTGGGTCCTATGGTATTTCCATTTTGGGGTTTTTAAGGTAAATCCAGATCAGTTTCCAATGCAGTTGCCCCAATTTATATTCCACCAACAGTGTAATGGGATTTCTCTCTCTCTGCACCCTCTACAGCATCCTTCCTTAGATTGTTCTCTTTCATTTGCATCCACCCAGGTCTCTGACTTGTAGATGTGTGGTAGATCTGTACTCATAAAAGAACCTAAAAGCCACTGATGGAGGTAGACAGCCTACCTTATCTAGAGCTCTGTGTAGGCCCTGACAATGACATCTACATAAGCTGGACAGATTCTAGCTCTCAGGTAGGGAGAACTGAGGCAAACAGGGTATGTGTTATAGCTACAGCTTCTCTGTCCAAAACTGAACTGGAGGATGTCTTGAGTGAAGTGCTTGGTATAAGCCATAGATGCTAACAGTGATAGCCTGTCACCGTTTGAGATAGGTGACTCCCAGTTCTACTGGCTCTGACAACTCTGGCTTATGGGACACTCCATGAGTCTGAAATAGGATACAAGGATTGCTGCTATAATCTCTGTTAACTTGGAAGAGGGCTGAATGAAAAGGTAGGTGTATGACAGTGGGAATCACATGAGCTTTGATATTTGACCAAAGGCCACTTACCAGTTCTGACAGATGACTTGAAGGAGAGAAATCCTACTTTAGACTTACTTGGAATGTAAAGTGATGTCAAGGGCATGTCTCTAGGCAGTGTAGCACCTCTTGCAGGCCTTGCCCCAAGGGGTTATAGCTAGAGAAGAGTTATTCTGTTCTAGGGAGGCATGGGCTCAGGCCTCACAGAGGAGTTGCAGGGGTCACTTTACTAAGATCTGTGTTCCCTCCACACAGGCCCTGTGAGTACAGGAATGAGTTGGTGCCCTGAAAGCAGAAGACATCTGTTTATTATGTATACACTTTAATGAATACTTTTGAAATAAAATATGGGTGGCTAAAGCGTAATATTAGTGTGAATTTATTTATAAGATTTTTTTTCTAGTGAAAAGGAAGAACATGATCTTCCATTTTTCTATCTTCATCATTTCTAAAAATCTGACTTAATGTCTCACAGCTGTAAAGGAAGGACAGTGTTGTCCTCAAACAAAACGTGTGTCCACTTAAGATATGAAGTGTTTGCCTCTGGTTCTCCTCTCTGCTGTGTGAGGCTTCAGTGAATTCAAAACGGGCCTTTGTAACTGTCCTCGGAATGCAGAAAAAAAGTTGACAATCCTGTTGTATTTATTTTGAAGAAGCTTGTTCAGATGCCTCATATATTTTATTCTTTCATCAAGGTGTTCCCACCAAGGAAATTTTTGTGCTTAGACGGCAGCCAAGAATCATTCTTTTCTAATTTTAGATTCCAAATAGTTTTTGCACTGATTAACTCACTTGTAAGTAGTTTGCACCGATTGACTCATGAGTTCTTTTCATGTTACTTGTCTTGATAGCTTGAAGACAGCTATCAAGGACATCCTGACGCCATCTGTGAAGGTGAGGTGGACACAACTGGAGTACAGCACTATATCGTGCATGTGGCTGTGCATTAAAAGCAATAGGCCACTTGGGCAGACTGATAGAAATTTGGAGTTGGAGTGGGAGTGGATGATAGTATTTGAATAGCACCCTGACCATAATGCGTATAACCACCATCCCTTTGGGGTGGCTTCTATCCTCTTCCAAGTCAGCTTTAAGGGCACTTGTATTTCTCCTTATATACCTTCTTCACTGTTTAAATTCTACTTGAGGCATTTGAGCATGCTATTTGAAGAGCAATTTTCCTCAAAATTTCTGATGCTCAAAATGAATACCACCACGCAGTGGTATTGTCATCATCAGGCACAGTGACTAGCTCATGCAGTGCTGTTGAAGTGAGCTCAGCCTGCCCACACTTGGCTGTTCTTCCAGTGGTGGCTTCTGTGTCACCTCAAGTTTCTCACTGACATGGGGCTAGTGTCCTAGGAGGAAAGCAGAGAGATGCATTTTTATGGAAACAGTGACTGATGTCTTTTTTCCAGTTTTAATCAGAATCAAAGAATCCCTTGCATCCTGGTTTAGGCCCAGGCCCTGCTATTCAGGAAGTACCTAAACAAGTTTTTTTTTAAAAAGCTAACATTTGTTCTCTTTGAACACTTTTCATTAGAACTAAAGGAACCCCCGTTGCTGTGTGACTCTGCCTTTAAGTGTAGTTTGTTCTGTTTGGGCTGGAGCTGCCAAGGGTGCTCTTGTAGGTGACACCCACCTACAGGACATCAGAGAGCTTCCAGAAGTGGCATGTGAACCCCAATCTAGATTTCTGGATGTCAAAGAGGCCTGGAAAATGTGAAAAGCTTGACAACATGATGTCATGAAATGTGAGGTGAGTTTTTACGGAGTTACGTGCAAAATAAGTAACTACCAGAAGCCAAAGCAGCCAAGTCAGTCAGCTGTGCAGCATCACAAAAGGCACTTCTGGATACCTATCATGTGGACTTCAAGTGTGAGAGAGCATGGACATTGTTCAGACTCAAATTTACTCAATTTGAACGAACTTCATAGAGGTCTAATGTTCTTCTTTCTGCCATCTTTAACCCAATCATGGATTTTAAATAGACCTAAATAATCACCCCTTTCTAGAGAAGACTATGGAATGTACAAGTTCTATTCTAGGCTTTATCAAAGAAATGTTGTGAATCAGTCCCTGAGATCTGCCATAGGCATAACAGCAGTGAGTGCAGAGGCTGGTCCTTTGGTACTAGACTGATGGAAGGTCCCATCCTGGGAAGGCTGGGTGACCCTTAACCATACCTAATAAGTACCATGCGCTAACCGATTGTGCCACTGGAGCTGTACTCTCACCCATACCCATGGACACAGAGACTCCACTGATGTGGGCTGAACTCTGGCATCCATGGCCCCATCTGAGGGCAGCAATAATGCCCACTGTGAAGAAAAGCAGTAGAAGAGTGACACTGGACTGTGGCCATGGGAATGGCCTCTCACAGCAAAGCTTCCCATGAAAGCAGCTGAGTCTGTCTGGAGTCAACTTTAGGCTCCACATACAGCTTGTGTGAGATATAATGTGGTTGGTAGTTCACTGCTGGGAGTCACCTCTCCCACCTCATCTGGTTTCTGTGTAGGTGGAGAAGCTGGTGTAGATGAGTGAGACTGCCCAAGTAGGATAGAGGAGGGGGCGATGCAACCCAGGCTTCAGAAGCCTCATGGGGCCCCATTTCTTTACACAGGTGGGCCAAGGTCATGGCTGGTCATCCCTGGGGGACTGAGAGCTGTGCTGGAAATTCCAAGCAGGGTAATTGGATACAAGAGATACAGAAACACTAATGTAGAAAGGGATTTAAAATCATTCTGAAATCAGGTCGAATAGGAGGGGAAAGCCTCCAACTTAGAAGCCACAGGTCCATGTCACCTGTGTGTAGCAGTTGCCACTCAAAATGCAGTGTGACAAGTGATTTTTATTAACAAGGGAGTTCAACAGGAAAAAGGAAAAGTCTTTAAAGCCACAAGTGGCAGTTTTCTTACTCTAGTCACCATTCTCAGTCCCAAAGGTCCCAAAGACACAGCCCAAGATGGTGCTCCTTTGCCCCTCTAAACCTCAGAGGTTGGCACATTGCAAAGCCCAGTCTTTCTCTGGTGTCTTCTCTTTTCTTCTTCTCTCTCCAGTATCCCGAGCTGCTCCACTTCTTCAAGGTGCTTTAGACTTCTTCCACAATTGCTGGTATACAAATCTGCTTTCCAAATTCCTGGCCATTGTCAGGTACCACCTTTCCAGGCCACCTTGATGCAGCATCACACTCTCCACACTGGCCACTCTTCCGCTGGTCACCATGACTCCTCACAACCACCAACTCACTCTTCCAGGGGGCTTCTGCCCAGCCTGGTTACTCAGGCTATTCTTTACTTGCCTGCCATTCTCTCCTCTCCTCTCCAGAAGCCTCCGCTCCCATGTCACCTTCTCCAGGTGTCACCTTCTCCAGGTGTCAAAACCTCTGAGCTGTCAGCTTCACATGGTTCTGCTTCTCATGCACATTCTCCTTCAGCTGCTTCATCCACCAGTTTTTAACTGCCACACCCCCTAAGGGGGAGGGAATCCCAGTTTCAAGTCTACATTTTTGGCCTCCAAGACACAAGATAGTGATATGTATTAGAAGAAACAGTGTTCATTTAAGTGGCAAGTAGCAGAGCCCACATGCAGAAGTCTCCTGGAGCAGTCCAGGAGTCACTGAGATATTCCAGCATCTTACTTGTGTCTGGCTGGAATTGTGGTTTCCTTGAAATAGGTGAGCTATGTCCTTTCTGTTTTTTAGAAATGCATCAAGACTTGTGACCCATGTGCCAATTCCTTCTGATCTTAAGTACTTTCAGAAACTTTCTGTTTTATAAGCACACATGCTGTTGCCATTTCAAGGGTCAAGGAAGGAAGAGGAGACAGGCACCTGTGCTCACTTGACAGTCTGGTCCCACCCAAGGATAGGACCGTGCTGCACTATGGGGCTTATGTAGGCCTACCTCCTTGGCAGCATTGCTATATAAAATCTAGGTGCCCGTCTGAATTTGAACTTGTTAAACAGTGCATAAAATCTGTTGTGTATTTACCTTTAAAAACGTGTCCACTATACATTTGAAACTTACTTTTAATCCCCCAAAACTATGCATAGTGTGTTTGCAATTCAAATTCAGCTGCATAGCCTGAATTTTATTTGCAAAATTGGCGACCCGTGCCCTGTGCCCTGTGTCTGGTGAACTGAAACAGCATTAACCCTGGAAGCACCGGTGTGATGGAGACGGGAAGGAGAAGATGACCCACACTGCAGGGACCTGAGGCACAGGCCCTCTTCGGGAGATCTGGTGCTACAGACTGGATCAAGTGAGTGGGAGTGAATCAAGACCCTCTGACTTGGCATCCATCAGCTGCTTTCTTCGTGCCAACTTTATGATTATCTTAGTCCTCTCAGGTTGCTTTGTCCATGTGCCATACGCTGGGGATGGGGGTGGGGGTGGGGTGGTGCGGGGTATGAGCAACAGACACTTACCCTCACAGTTCTAGAGACTGAGAAGTCTCAGATCAAGGTACTTGCAGATTTGGGAACTGATAAACCCAGATTCCTCTTTCATATATAGCATCTGCTCACTGTATCTTCACAGGGCAGAGAAAAGGTGGGGAACTTCCTGGGGTCATTTATATGAGGCCCATAATACCATTTCAAGGACCTTACTCTGGTGACCCAGTATATTCTGCAGGTCCTGCCTCCTCATACCATCCCCTGAGGGTGAGGCTTCAACAGATTCATATGGGGGTACCAACATATGCCAGAGAGCAGAATTAACTGTAAGAATAATGCAAGTCATACTTTACTGTGAATAAATAAATTTTATTCATTTATAAACATACCAATAATGGTAAAACTTCAATGTGATGTCCAAAACTCTCAAGTTGTTTCTAATTCTTATATGAATACTCACTCTTTAGAAGTATTATTAAAACCTGCTTTTGAATCTTGGAATTTCTGGATTTTGCAGCTAGCATCATTAGCTTCAAAGATGTGGAAAGATGATGGGCAGCTCTCTGACTCCTTCCAGCCTCCCCTTCTAGTGATGTCCTAAGAACCAGCATATTAAAACAGAGATCACATAAGGATTTTTTTTTTGCCTGTAGGAGGCCAGAGAGATGTTACTGGCTAATTGTTGTTGCCACATTCATCAAATGATCTAAGAACCGTAAACGCTGCTTTTATATTTATTTAGCAGAGGAACAGGGAGTGCGAGTCTGCCCTAGTCTTGGAAAAAAAGTTGTTTTTAATAAAATTGCCTATGTTTTAATGGTTTCAAGTTGGAAATTTGTTCCTCTGATCTTCTGAAAAAAATCTGTGGGTAGCAAACATTCATTTCTCTTTCCCTTATTACTTACAGGTGGGACAATTTTTGTTTCTTAATTCCTGCCCTCCCCAGCCCCCTTTTAGGGAGCAGAAACTATCACTGTTAGAGTCCTGTTTCTCCCTGTTTATGAAGGTGTCAGGCTGCAGGAAGGAGTAGCTTCTGATTTGTCTGTATCTTTAATAAGTTTTTCACTCTTGGTCTAATCCTTCAAAACTGCTTTGTTTCCTTCCCCCTAAATCCTTTAGTATTTAATATTTTAAACCATGCTTATTTTGCACTTGAAGTGTCTCCATCTTTGATGTACTTCTCTCCTCTGAACTGTTTGCTACAGCAGAATTTCATTTAAGGACTTGGTAAGGGGAAACCAGAAAATACAAGAGAAACTCGGAATTCTTACTGCAGCATTTTCAGCTAACTTGATTTGAATGGTTAGTAATTTAATTTCCTGCATCTCTATGTCCTTTGGGTCACACCTGGCTCTTTTCTGACTTGTAATGCAAAGTGTCCTGCGGCCATGCATGCAGTAATAGCACTCAGAGCTATTTCAGGCTTTGGGGAGATGTGATGTGCTTCCTTTAATTTACCCCTTCCTGGTACCTCTGCTGTCACTCACTGTTTTTCTTTCAGTTATCTCCTTCCCCCCTTCCTTCCCTCATGATTCTTTAAGGCATCATCATCAACTGATATTTGACTTTAAAAAGTAAAACCCCAACATTTGCCACTGATTCATCACTCTAAGTTTTCTTTTCCTCTCTCCTTCCTCTCTGTCTTAGAAACCTCAGTTTGATTTTAATAAAGCAAAAATATTTTGGAGATATGATTTCCTCTTTGTGTCTTTATTGGGTCATGGACTGGACCCCCACCCCCAGCTGACATGGATGTAGACTAAGTGAGGCTGTGTAATACCTCTCCTCCTGGAGAGATGTCAGCAGCTAAGTGTCTCTTCCTTGAAATTTTGTTGGTGGTACCTGATCTCTGGCTGAATGTGTCCTTCTTGATGTCTGAGAGCTTTTAAGCAACTTGCATTGAACCTGACCTTTAAACTCAGGAGTGGAACCAAGAAACAAAAAGAAAAGACACAGGAGAGGATAGCAAAAAGGGAGGTGAACTCTAGACTAGAAACCAAAGAGGTAAGTTTGTAAAGCAATTAAAGTAAAAGAAACAAATCTCTTACAGTCGAGGCAGAAATCTTTACAGTTTCTATCAGGCCTATCCCAGTGAACACTTAGTGGGTTTGGTTGGTTGTTTTCTTGGTGAATGAGGGAAGGAGTGGGGGAAGGAGATAACTGAAAGATGACCCTGCTTTGGTCATCATTATCTCAAAGGATGGCTCTGATGAACAGACAAGGGAACAGGGACACACTTCCCTGTTGTAACTTGGACAAACCTCCTGACGATAACCCTCCTGAGGCGCCTACTTCTGGCACCTTGGTCCCCAAACCTAAATGGTGGGGAGCTTCACAGGAGCAGCTAGCCTCTCTGCCACCAGGAGCTCATCTTTCCCAGACATTCCAGCTCCCATGCACAGTCATTGGATCTGAACTTTACCTGTAGGGTCTTCTGTCTTGAGTAGGGTCTTCTGTCTTGAGTCTACCTGGTGAGAAGCAGCAGGCCATGCAAGCTGCAGTCCACGTGGTCTCCATGCTGGTTGGGGATGTCCAGGAGGCAGCTGCTCTCGGAGCTAGTTTTCCTCCTCCTCTGCAGCTTGGAGGACTCCCTGCAGTGGCATCTTCCAGGGAGAGGCAGTAGGAACAGATTTGTAGCCTCCAATTTTCCTGATGAATTGAAGAGTACACGCAGCTTCTTCATACTCACAAAGGCAGGGCAGGCACCAAAACCGAATCTAATTGACTAAATAAATAACCCTAAGTTTTTATTGCCAGCAACTTCTCCTTTATTGAATTATTAATGCTGTGTCCCCTCCAGATCGGCACCAGCTAATACGGATTTGCCTCAGGTGGTTAATCGTCTCCAATCAGTCATAAATAGCCCTGATGACTTACTTATTTTGCTAACTTCTAGCTTATATTATTGGCTCGGTCTTCAAAGCTGTTTTGGATTCAGGAACATAGTGAAAATTAAGCAATTTTCATATAGGTTTTATTTTTTAATAAACAAAAATATATTTGCTTGTTTTCTTATAGACTAAACCAGTGTTTCTTAAGTGGGGGTCCTTATTGCCCCCCGCAGCCCCAAGGACATATGGTGATATCTGGAGACAGCTACAGTTGCCATAACCTGGGGTACATGTGCTAAATGCAGAGGACAGGCTCCCACCCCCGTTAGAGAATTATCTAGCCCAAAAGGCCTACATGGTACTGGTGAAGAATCCCTGCTTTAAGCATTCTAACAAAGAAAATTAGTTTTTATTATAATGCTTCCTGGGTGGGCATGTGTAGGTAAATAGGTCAGATTTTTTTGTCTGTTAGCCTCTATGACCAGCACCTGTGGTATTATACCCTGTGGGTATGCACATGTGTGAGTGGATTCACCTGGGCCTGGGAGAAAAGGATAAAAGGGCAGCCTTACCCTAAGGGATGAGAGAGCATATGAGGGAGAATGCCAGAAAGAGAGAGCCTGAAGAAAGTGTGAAGATTCTGTAAGGGGATGATAAGACTGAATTGGGGGACTGTGGTCCTATCTCTGTACTAAGATGCAACTGAGGAGGAAGATGCCACTGAGCAGAGACTCGGTGAAGCACATGGAGCAAGGAGCAAAGCCTCGCAGGCTGTGAACTTTTGGAAGAAAGTTCACAAAAAAAGGCTGTGAACTTTTGGAAACCTGGACTTGGTTATGTCTGTCCCTGATATGAGAGCAGCTTGCAGAAAATAAGTCTTGGTTATGAGTGTCCCTAACGAGAGGACAGCTCTCTGCAAAGAAGCTTGGTTACTTCTGTCCCTGACACGAGGAAAACTGTCGGAAACCTGGATTTGATGTTGACTGGACTGGGGTGAAGTGTCCATGGGGCCTGGGTACCCTGAGTCTCTTG
This sequence comes from Uropsilus gracilis, assembly GCA_004024945.1. Classification (NCBI taxonomy): domain Eukaryota; kingdom Metazoa; phylum Chordata; class Mammalia; order Eulipotyphla; family Talpidae; genus Uropsilus; species Uropsilus gracilis. The sequence continues at coordinate 5,404 of PVHY01002713.1, read as the reverse complement.
CTTCCTTACCCTAGTTAATAAACCCTGTTGCTGTCAACCTGGTCTTGCACTGCTGTGACGCGTGGGTTGGATGAACCTGGCAGTAGTGGGTTTTCCCTTTGAGGCAGTCTGATGTAATTGGCCTGCCTCTCACCTGCTAACAATTCCGGAGGGGCTGGGGTGCTCACCTGCCTCCCAGTCCCCCCTAGCCTTGGCCCTGGCCCTTGCCCAGCCCTCCCCTGCCTGGTGTGTCTGTGTAACTGTTAGAGCCTACTCAGATTGGTGAGCTTGCACTACAGCATGCCCTGCCTTTTTTAAAAAGGTCTTCCATGAACACCCTGTGCTTAAGGTACCCTGCCTGCACTGGGGAGTGATGGGGTCAGCTGGACCTAAGGCAGTACATACATCTATTGACCTTTCTAATGAAAGGTCAATATATCTGCCTGGTCCCTCTTCCCCTTCCCTCTGGCTGTTTGGTCCTCAGAGACTGAGCTTGCTTCTGTTTTATGTGGTTCATTCACTGACTGTGTTTTAGGGATATGTGAGCAATAGCATAAAGTATTTGTTTTTCTCTGACTTACGTTACTCAGCATAACAAATCTCTGGTTCCATCGATGCTGTTGCAGAAATTTAGTAGTGAATAGACCCCAATGTCTGCAAGTGGGGACTGACTTTGGCCCAGTGTGGCTGCTTGATGACAGTAAAAAAGAATGTGTCTCTGTGGAAAATGGAGTGGAATGGACTTTTCTCAACTTCCCACCACTGACTTTTATGGCTACCACTTTCAGTCTTGCATTCCTCCTGGTTTCATTGCCCTTGCAGACACCTGGCACCAAGGAGCTTGGGCAGAGGGCATGCATGCCTATGGTTATGGACATCTGAGCCCAGATAGCATGGGATGTGCACATGTGTTAATGCAGATGCCTGGCCTAGAAGGGCAGGATAAAGAGGGCAGCCTTGCTTTAAGTCTAGGGGGTTATGTTGATGTCTCCTTACTGACTGGTCTGTCCCCTGATTGAGTACTAATGGCCTGTAAAAATCTACTGAGGGCTCCAAAGTCCTCTTTTTGTCTATAAGAATTGACACTGTGCCTACCTGGCATGGGATGGTTGCACAACAGGGACCTGTTTGTGGACACAAGAAGTACCTCTCAGACATCAGGTAGATGCATTGAGTGATTCAACTGTGTGTGGTCTCTCTGGGTGCATGACGCTAGTGCACACAGATGAAAGACTTAAATCAACCTGTTCTAAGAACAGGTTGTAGCCTCTGGGAAGTGAACTGAATTGGGGGATGAAGGGGAGGTTTTCTTTTTGCTTTATATAATTCTATATTTTAAGGATAATGGCTCTATATTAGCTTAAAATAGAAAAACAATGAAACACTTTTTTTTTTTTTTTTGACTGTCTGTTGTCTGCTAGCTGGTATGCTCATCACGGATAGTACAAATCTGAGACATTTTTCCCTGTTAGAGCAGTGTTCCCATCAAACTTCAAAAAATAACTGTTTAGTTAAATTAACTATTTTCTGTTTGGTCCTTTGTGGCTTTGTGGCTCAGGAAAATTACATTTAAAGAGAAACAAATTTTGCTTGATACTGTGCAGGTGAACGATCTTTTGCATGTTTCTGAAATACTTTTTTTGGATATTAGAATATTGTCATTTTAGCAGCTGTTTTCATGAGACTATGCTGACTAAGCATTTGTTACCTCGTGGGCTCAGAGATGGCAATGATGAGTGAGAGGCATGGGGACCTTTTTTATTAATTTGCATGTAATTGACATAGAAAACAAATAATGACCAAGCATTTGATTATTTTAAATCTGAGGTGGGTGCTGAGGACAATGGGACACCTTGAACAGAGGGAAAACCACTCTTCAGTGCCTTGTACCTGTCAGGTTACTCCCCTGACCATGGAACTCAGCCTTTTTCTGACCAGGCTCTGGTTTGCTGGAGGGAAAAGTCTGCCTTCACCCAAATCTGTGTCTGCTCTGGTCTGGGTCCCATGTGACTGGCTCCTCCCTCAACCCTGGTGACTTGGGGATGTTTTAGTTTAACCCTGGCTGCAGGTTCAGTCCTGCTTTGCATGCTACCTTTGAACTTGACATGAGCTTGTGGTACCCCATTAGGCCCTGACTTTCCTGAGGTGGGAGCCACTGTGCTGCAGATGAGTCTGATGGTAGGATTCAACCCTCAGGGACTGGATTCTTCACCTGGGTCAGCTTTTCTTTGCAAATCACAGCTTTATTGGCACCACTGCTCTTATATTCTCCACCACCTCCCCATATGTATTGAAAGTTTATCTTTTGCAGGCAAACATCTCTAGGGTACTTCTTGCAGGCCTTGAGAGGGTGGTACTACCAGGCCTTCCTGGGTACCTCTGGCTCCTTGGTATTCAGGATGGGCTTGTGCTTGGTGACCCTGTCTTGTGATCACTTATTGCTAGTATCTGGACTCCAGTCTGCTATTCTGCCCCTGCCCACAGACCTATTGATTCTCCATTGCCTGACTGCCTGCGTCTAGGATTGGTTTGTGGATGCTCATGTGCTGGTACTCTGTAAGTTCACCAGGGGAACATTCTGTGCTCCCAGACCCCTGTCCCAGCTTTCTCCCTCTTGCCTTCATCCTTTCCCAGTCTTCTCTCTCTCTCTTCTTTCTCTAATCCTGTTCTTTGTCCCTCTTCCCATCTAATCTACTGAATCCTGGATTTGGCCAGAATTTAAGGGTCAAGTCATTCCACCCTGCCTGTTTTCTTCCTAGCTGTGGATCCTGTGATGTCCTGACCCTGTGGGACGGAGCCCAGGGTCATAGCACCAGGTGCTGTGCTGGACACTTACTATGAGGTTTGCTGGTCAGTTAGTCATCCTCCTTTATACTGATGATTTGCATATTCAGCCAATAGATTATATTAAAGCTGTGTGATTTGTCTGTAAGAGAGTTACTTTGATTTTTAAGTTTATAAAAAAATTTATAGAGTACTGTTGGTTCACAGCACTGTGTGTAATTTAGAAAAATAAGTTCACAACTCCTCAATTTATACCCACCCCCCACACCCAAGGCACCCAAACTCCTTTACCCTAGACTGCTGTGCTCCCTCCCACCTGTAGTCCTACTCTGCCTTCCCTTCTAGGTGGATCAGGTCTGCAGTTGTATTCCTAGGGTCTGTTCTGGTTTAATTTGGTCAGTTCCTTTATTTTGTTTTTGTATTTCAAGTATGAGTGAAATCATCCTGTGTTTGTCTTTTCCTTTGTGCTTTATCTCACTTAGCATTTTCCTCCAGTTCCTTCATGTTGTCAAGAATTGACAGTTTATGTTTATAGCTGACTATCATCCCATCTTATATATACACCACATCTTCTTTATCTGCTCCTCTTGGGCACTGAGGCTGTTTCTGTATCTCGGCTTTTGAAGACAGTACTGCTGTAAACACAGGGGTGAGATTCCCTTCAGACTGGTATTTTTGTATTCTTCTGGTGGATAGCTAGGAGTGGAATTGCTGGGTCATATATAGATCTGGTTTTAATATTTTAAGGAACCTCTGCACTGTTTTTCAAAGGGGTTGGACCGCTCTACATTACCACCAGTGTAAGAAGGTTCCTTTTTGATTTGCATTTCTCTGATAATAGGTGATGAACATTTTTTTCATATTCCTGTTGGGCCACATGACTTAGTTGTTTTATATTTTCAGTATTTTATACCACGAGGTCATTTGTTCTTTCTCTCCTGACCTTATCATTTCTGTCATGTGAGAAGATAGGAAAAAAAAAATTTTAAAAATGAAGAAAATAATTGTCCACCAGTCCAGAAGCAATTAAAAGAACAGTGCTATGTAAATACCATGCTAATTTTTTGCCAAATTTTTGCAATTGTTAAAAATCTTGCTTCTAAAGGATTTTATATAACATGCATAGAAATATCTTATACACATTTCACTCAACGAATATCAATTCTTCATAGTTCTATATGTACTCTACATAAACATCATTTCTATGTTTAGTCTATATATATTTTGAAAAATAATGATGTATACATAAAAGAATAGAAGAAAATGCACAAAAATCATAATGGTGATTGTCTCTTGGTGATCATATTGTGAATGAATTTTTTTTCTTCAGTGCATTTGCACACAATACCATGAAGAGCAGAATGAGCTCTGAAACATTGAGTGCATGTCTGGGAGTGAATAAACACTGTATGATGACTTTTTCTTTGACTGCCTCTTCTCCCACTTCTCAGCCCTTATCCCTTGGGATCTGCTAACTCAGAGGATCCCATGGGCCATTGCCCCAGACTGAGCTCAGGCTTATTTCTATGGCTGGAGAGCAACCCGAGGAAACATAGATCTGACCTCAACAGGACTTGCCCTGTTAATTGAACCCAGGGTGGGGACTTGTCATCCACACCTATGTCCACAGTCCAGAGTTGATTTTCCAAGGTTTTAGAATGCTGTCGGTGGGGAAAGACCAAAAAGAAAAAGCAAAACAAAAACCTCTTTCAGAGTACTCTATGGTGTCTTTTCTGTGCTCAGAAGTGTCAAGAGGCAGATGGGGGTGAGGGGTGGTGGAAATAAAGTGATACCAACCCAAAAGCAAAACCAACCAGATTTTCAGAAAAAAGGTGAAAGTACACCTCCTATGTGACAGATTCTTTTAGAACACAATCAGCTCCATGTATATCAAATAACGCAAGCAAGGAGTTGACAGCTTCTTTGAAAATTAGAAGTTGTATGGCCACAATCTTAGGGGTTTACCTATAGATCTTACACTGTAAGGAGTCACCTGGCATTCTATAAGAGTAGCCAGCTGTTGCTTTTCTACTTCTTTGCATTCTCCCTTCAAGCAAAATTGAAAATAAAAATGTACCACAGAGCATTTAATTTTGAGTAAATGAGTTTGCTTGTAACTGTATCATCCAGCTAGCTATTTAATGAATCTTGTTAAAGGGAATGCATACAGACTTATTGGCTGAGGAAACTGTTAATAGCAATAGTTACTCCACATGCTACTGACTTATGAAACTTAGTTGTGGTGCATGTTTTGGATATTCCAAAACATCTCTCGCTTGTTAATCTAATGGAGCCAAAAATTGGTTGCTCTGGCAACAATCTTTTTGAATTTTCTGAAATTATGGCCAGTTCTAAATCTGGCCCTAGAGTTGGTCCTCCCTCTCTGGTGGTTTGGCTTGGTTGGAGGAGGCCACGACATCCTCTCCTTCACAAACATGGGTCAGTGACTCAGAAACCACTGGAATGGTGGGCTGTGCTCCTGGGGCCATAGTGCAAAATTTATTCAGTCTTTTCACAGCACCCCTGATAAGGATGCTCCTCTCTCCCTGGGGAAGTTCTGCGTGTTGACCCTGAAGAATCTGACTTGCTCACGTTCAGAGTTCATGCCTCTGAATCCACATGAAGCTGACGTGGGGATGAA